>JAUMTR010284314.1:0-11887 GCA_032270685.1 Microctenopoma stevenorrisi | reverse complement strand
CCAGTACTCACCCGAGTATCCAGCCCCGGACGTCGAGAACCGCCAGCACACCAGCGGCTGAGGGGATCATCCACTGGAATGGAGTGTGGCGGGGGGAGAGTGAGGCTCCCTCCTCTGAGGGAGCTGGAGATTTTTTGAATGAGGTGGAGTCCAAGACCTGACCTGACACAAAGACATAGACAAGCAGGCACGCACATATACAAGCATTCGTTCCCACCCTCATGTACACATATACAAATGTTTACACACTCGCCCAACATGGACACAAAGAGATGAACGCTGTACACACACTCACACTCCCCATATATACTCTATCCCTTACCTCTGGGGTGTGGACCAGAAGGGCCACGGGAGGCCCACCAGCGCAGACAACGAGTCGACGGCCAGCGAAGGACTGATGCGGCCGTCTGCTGCGCCATATTGGTTAAGTCTGGATGACACCCAGACTCTTGACCTGAGGGAAGGGAAGCATGGGAGAGTTGTCAATATTGATGGAGAAATTGTTGCATTTGGTTAGAGTGGAAGGAGTGCCAACTAATAGAAATTTAGTTTTATTACTGTTAAGTTTAAGAAAATTGGAGGAGAACCATGATTTAATCTACAAAAGACAGTCAGAAATGGAAGTAGGTGGAAGGGGGAAATGGGGTGATGCGGTGTATTCGAATGACTGGAAGACAGGAGGAGATACCGGGATGACGTTCCACTGTTTGCGGTGAATTGTCACAAGGCCCCCACCGCTCCCCAAGGTGCGGGTTTGACAGATGTAAACAAACCTAGGTGGAGTGGATTCATTGAGGGAAACAAAGTCATTCGGCTGTTGTCACCTTTCAGTCAAACATAGAAAGTCTATCTTACGGTCAGAAAGGAGATCGTTGATGAGATGTCCCTCGCCAGTGAGTGAGCGAATGTTTAACAGACCGAAGTTTGAGCTGGTGTTCCCATGTTTGACGGAGGGGTTAGCTGACCTAGCTAGGCCGGCTAACACATTGTGGTTGACCTCCCGACCGATGTTGCGGGGAGGGTGACAAGCAGTGGACTTTATCGGGTTGGTGGCGTCATGGTTGAAGTTTCTGGGGGACCCTCGGTAAATGTATCTGCTGCGTGGCTTGAGAGCGATGTCCGGATGGAGGTAAAGAACAACATATGGAGGAATAGCCAGGTGAACACGAAGTCTCAGGAGCTCAATAGCGGTGTAATGAAGCAGTGCTGTTGTGGGGAGACAGATTATCGATATGGCAGCCCAGGAAAGCACAGACCACACAAGTACCCTGTTGATCCACATTTTCATCCAGCGCCAGCGTGCACTCAACCGGAAGTGCAAACCAAGGAGCTAGCACTGGGTGTCTGGCTCAGGGACACACCTGGTAGGGAAAAGACTAGGAGTCAGAACCTGCGACCTGCTACATTCTAGTCTGACGCTTAACCCATTAAGCTACCAGGCCCAACCCTGCACCTGAGGAAGGTGATACTTCTTCAGCTGCCACAGAAAGTACATCCTCTGCTGAGCCTTTTTGAGGAGGGAGCTTATGTTGGTTTGCCACCTTAAGTCTTAGGAAATGGTGGAACCCAAGAACGTTTCAGCCACTGACACAGGGGAGCAGAGTATGGTGAGGGGGGGTGGAAGGGGGGGGTCGTCTGAAGTCGACTATCATCTTCACTGTTGAAAGAGACTAAGTCAAGAAAAGAAGAGAAGATGGCAGATGAATGAAAAAAGATTTCTTTGACAATGCTGTGGACCCATTTTAGAGTTCAGGCAAACATTACACATGTTCTGCTGCTGATACTGAAAGCAGTGTGTGTGTGTGTGTGTTTATGTGTGAATGTGACTTCTCTATTGGACCAAGGCCAGACTGGGTTCAATTAGCCACAATAATTCTTGGCGTCGATACATTTGCTATTTCCATTCACCTGATTTTAGCTTTTCTCTAATTCCTTCCTTTAGGATATACCAATGGTTTACATTTTGTTGCTCAGTCATCTCAAGAAATCCTGTCTAGTCTTGGCCCGTCATCCCTTATTTGGCCACATGCAGTGTTTTATCCACTATTCAGATGTACAGGTCCTTCTCAAAAATTAGCATATTGTGATAAAGTTCATTATTTTCTGTAATGTACTGCTAAACATTAGACTGTCATATGAAGTAGTTCAGGGCCTTTCATTGTTTTAATATTGATGATTGTGGCATACAGCTCATGAAAACCAAAAATTCCTGTTATCAATATAAAAACAATAAAAGGCCCTGAACTACATCAGTAGTGTGTAATGAATCTAAAATATATGACAGTCTAATGTTTATCAGTAAATTACAGAAAATAATGAACTTTACCACAATATGCTAATTTTTTGAGAAGGACCTGTAGAGGTATGCATTTCGATGACTCAGCATTTGCAGCATCTTTGCTCTGTAAAAACATAACATAACTCTGAGGAAAGAACTGTGAAAGTAGAAAGTAGTAGTACTATGGCATTTGCAGGATTGTTCAAAAACTTTTAAATTTTTCACTTTAGTTAATCAGCCTAAAATCACCTTTAGTCACATGAAGTCTAAGTTTCAAATTGTTATATGAAGCTTTCTGTTGTTTTATGGACAGCATCCAGACTACTTCGAACTGCACAGAGACTGGTGAAACCCAATGTGCTTTGAATGGTAATTACAAACATTTTTGACTGTATGATGAATCTTATACCGTTTGTTACCACCTGGCTCAATGGTGAAAACAAAAAGGGGAAGTCGCACACAAAGAATCGTATTCATTACGTTGGTTCATTTTATCAAAACAAACCTAATTAATCATTGGGGTGTGTTAGTTGCTGGTTGTTTGGTTCTCTTATGATCAGTTATCATTTTAAATGATTATTGTGCATTAGCAAACATAACCTGCTATTTGAAGATAATACTGATGTTTGCAGAATTTAGGTGTTTGTATGTTTATGTTACTATTCCTTTAAAAAAAACAATTGTTTTACAAAAGTAATTTATGAACACATACACATTCAATTTTTTTTACAAACATGCTCAATCAATGTTTGTCCAAACCTTTGACTGCTAGTGTACCTACTATTATATAATTTTTCATTTGTAGTCTTGCTTTTATTTGTTAAGTGTGTTCCTGCACTGTGTGACATCTTGTATCAAATTTATGGATATATCATTTTAAAATAGCATGATAATGACTATATTTTTAGGGGAGCTTGGGACCATTTTGTGGGGCTGAAGCTCAGCCAAAATAGGCATAACAAAGCCTGTGGTTCCTCTCATTTGGCACATAAATACAAAGACAAGAAAGACTAATTTCAAAGTTGGGAGTGTTTCATAGGTCCTTAAAATCAGCAATTAGAGGCTGTGTCTCTGTGTCTAATTGGTCTTTCTATATTACATCACTACATGTAATACATATCAAAGCTGAATGTAAAAAAGACATTTAAGTAAGTGTCAGACCCAAAGGGTTATTTTACTGATCCGGCATGCAAATGCAGCAACCACGGGTAAGAATAAAAGGTACAATTTATTAGGACAAAAATTGTTAAACCTATACAATCAAAAAAAAAAAGAACCTACATAGGTGATAAAATATTAAATCTATAAAATATAACAATGGTAAAATGAAAAGGCCTCTAAGAAGCAGTAAAAGCTAAAAGACATAAATTAGAACAGCAATGGTTAAGAACGCTAAAAAAGTCCATATCTGTTTTGCGTACAATAGCACTAGCTGTTCAGTCACATTCCGGCCTCGCATTCTCTCCAGTCAATCCCTCGGAGTCTCCTCTGCTGTTTTGTTCCACGTTTCCGTCTCTCTTCCTCTCAGTGTCTCTCCTTGGCATATGTCCCGCTCTGTGTCTCTCTTCCTTTCCTCATTCACCTATCTTTTTATGTGGACCGTAACGCGGTAACACCAGTCAGCATCAGTTGGGAGGAGTCAACATTCTTTACTAACCGGTGGGTTTAATCTCACTCAAGATTCACGCATTTCAACTGCACACCATAAGATCCATGCTTCTGAACAACGTGATACAAACACAGCAAACTAAGTGCAAAGCTATAAAACACACGTCATTAAAATAAAACCTCCCCTCTGACATAAGGACTATGGAATTACTGGACCCAAAAGCACTCAAAACACAGAGGAGTAACATCTGTATATGTAAAATGCTTTGCTTGGTTTCTATGTTACGTGTTCCTGCTGCACCCTTCTACGTCGTCTACTCTGCACTAGGTTTAACTTGTTTTGTCTTTCACCTTGTTCTGTTTGTGTGTGTCTATACTCTCTCCTTTCTCGAGTGATAGCAGAAATGGAACATCTGGTAGATCGAATCATTTGGAACAATTGTTCTAGAAAATCAATCTTTTGGAATGTTCGGAACTTACAACAGTGACATCTGGTGGCTAAATAAATTTTGTCCTAAAATATCACACTCAATAAAGTACAATGTTCCTCTCTGTGTTTTTGTGGCCTCACCTGTTTTGTGTTGATTCATAGTATTTTTCATTTGTTGTGTATTGGCGCTATATACAGAAACCTGAATTGAATTAAATTTCATAGGTATGTATGTATGTGGTGCTTCTGTACAAATAGGCATCACTCAGAAAGAGGTGCCTCTGTACATTTAAGTATTTTTATTAGGAAGAACAATCTGTTCAACAGTACTCAGGCTGAGATGGTTTCGACTCTTGCTCAGCATCTTGACGGCTTTGGAAAATATTCTCTGACATGGTACTGATGTTGCCGGAATGGAGAGATATGTGACGGATGTCAGTGGTTAATTAGCAGCCAATCAGGTGAAGACACATGGGTTGAGATTAAGATATGAACCACAGAATGCATTTGTATTTTATTTGTATTTATTTATATCTGTATATGACTACACTATTTCATGTTTTATCGCACTACTGGAACACTGTTTTGATTTTTCCATCACTACCTTTCTCTCTCCTTCGTGTAGGTGTTTTGATTAGTTTAGGTCTGTCCTTGTTGTCTGTGATTTGATTAGAATTTGTTTATGCCACTAGCTATGCTTGAGTTTTGTTTTTGTAGTTACTTAGATTTGTCTGTAGTCTCGTTTAGTTCTTGTCTATGTATGTTCTGTGTCCACCCTGTGCTCGTTAAGCCTCCGCTAGGAGTAATTTTTAGTTGTCTTTGTCTGTCATGTGTTTTTTTTAATTTAGGTTGCTGGTCGTTAGTTTCAAGGTTAGTCTTTGTTTTCTATGTTTCTTTTGACCTGCTTTTGTGTGTTAAATGAATCACTCTCTGACTGATGTCTGACTGACTGACAAAACTGACTGAGTGACAATAGGTACACCTCGAGGTGTCCTTGGACAAGACAGAGATACTCTGTAGTAGTGCAGACACAGGTCTAGCAGCTGTCCAAACAACAATTTTCCCAATGGGAATGCCGGCAATAAGTTGGACTTGTTTCCTGTTGATGTTGGACTCTTTGTCACCGATTATGTTCATAACTTTTATGGACAGAATTTCTAGGCACAGCCAAGGGGCGGAGGGGATGCTGTTTGGTGAATCTCATCTCTGCTTTTCGCGGATGATGTGGTTCTGTTGGCATCATCCAGCAACGATCTCCAGCTCTAACTGGAGCAGTTTGCAGCCGAGTGTGAAGCGGCAGGGATGAGAGTCAGCACCTCTAAATCCGAGACCATGGTTCTCAGCCGGAAAAGGGTGGATTGTAGTAGAAATTCTCAGATATTGTTTATTATTAAACAGGGGAATTGTAGAAAAAGGCAGAGCAGTACAGAGATCTGATGTCCGGACGTCACACACACAGATAGTTGAAGGCGAAGCAGGAAGAGCTCCAGTCCCTCCCCACATTTATGCAGGCTGGGGACGTCACTGCTAAGGAATGTCCTAAACAGTAAAATCAATGATTTATATAAAGCCTTATTATTTACTGGTCCTATGTGGCATCCATTCTGGTTCCCAGGTCACTCTGACCTTTTTCCCAGACTCCCTGTTTATACAGGCTCCCGGGACATTCCATTCCAAATAAGACATGGATACAGAACAGGACATAATAATAAGAAAATCCCTGACACCTTCAAGCAACACAATACCATAGTGCTGAGCGATCTCAACCAACTGATCCTTATTACATGAATCCAACCCCTCAGCGCTAGGCGCCGCAAAAACTTGCCATGATGTAGCAATCCCACACCCCAGTCTCCTGGACGGTCCCCTTAACTACCCAACACAACACTAACTAAGCTAAAACTAGTCTTTGTGCAGTTCTGCGGCAGGCAAATTAAGCACAAACCCAGTGGGACCGCGCACACTCAAGCCCCACGGAGTGCTCCCGAGAAGGCTGCAGACACAACCAACACTAACCGCTAAGAACACCCAGACACAAACCCAAAAGGGGAAAGTGCTCTAAAACCTCACAGAGACCTCCAGGAAACACACGCATCTAGAGAGCGAGCTACAACAAGCCAGGACCAGACAAGCCCCCACTTGTCATGGCCGGTTCAAGTGCCATGACAAAGAACCTAACGCAAGAGGGTAAACTTGCCACCACATGTGGTTTTATTAGATCACAACTGGTATCACAGCAGACATTTAAACACAGAGGACAGTTCACGGGCGCAGAGCCTCCCCCGCCTAAGCCCGGCAGACTGCAAGCCTAAACCAGCCGCGATGGAGTGTGGACCCGAGTAAGGAAGAAGAGAGCAAGAGGTCGAAGGCGACCGGTATTTCACCGCGCAGCCACGCCCACCAGGAAATCCCACACCGGCAGTCAATCATGGCAAGACCGGAAACAAAATCAAACACACACACACAACCTCGCCTACGCGGGTCGTTAGTTTTATAGAAACATCATTTTATTTTTTAGCAGCCAGGGTACTGTGGTACTTAATATTAATAGGCTGAAAAGCAGCAATCACTCTTACACATCACACGTAAGTAAATATTTTCATTCTTCCACAATAATGAAATAACAAAGCTCATCAGTCAAACCCTATGCCTGATGGGAAATTATTTGCGATTGTTACTCTCAAAAACTGCTTGTTTTCACTCTGTTGTGCGTTCATTCTGTGTGACCTTTTGGTTGCTATTCTTTATTTCTTTTTTAAACACGGTAAGCCGTTTTGATTTTACCTTGCTGACATGTTTCGGCTCGCACTGTTGCCTTCATCGGAGCTGTGTTTCAGTGTTACTTCCTTTTCCGTTTATTTTTTTTGTCGCCAATAACGGCACCGAAAGACTTGCCATAACAGCACTGGCCAAGAATGAACACATCATTATCCTACCGGCAGTTAAAGGAAGAACCACGATAATAATGGACAAATAAACATACAAACAACAGATGAAACTTTTGCTGGGCAACAAAGACACACATAAAACACTTAAAAAGGATCCAACAGAAGACATCAAGAAGAACGGGAAAATACTACTGAAACCACTACAAGAAAAAGGCAGGAGGCAAAAAACATACAAACACTGAATACCAACCGCAAATATAATCCAGAGAATCTACGGAACACCTGAAATACATAAACAAAATACTCCACCACACCTCTAGTAGACAGTTTAGGCACACCAATGTACAACATGGCAAAAGAAATCTGTAAAATCAGTCCACTATTAGGTCACACAGATCAACATTGCAAAAACATCACAGAATTAGCAAAAGAACTACAAAAAATCACAATAAAAAACAACAATGTACTAATATCACATGACGTCACATCCCTATTCACAAAAACCCCAACCAAGAGGACCATCGATATAGTTGTCAATAGAATCAGACAGGACAAAACCCTACACAGAAGAACAAATCTCAGAACAGATGATATAGCACAACTGATTCAACTGATAGCAAACTCCACTTATTTTACATACAACAGAATAATATACAAACAAATCGAAGGCTTCGCCATGGGGAACCGGTTATCAGCCACCCTCTGCGAGTTTTTTATGGAAGACCTGGAACAAAAAGCCATAGCCACTGCCCCTCCAAACTGAAAAATATCTTTTTGGAAATGCTACGTGGACGACATGATGGAAATCATACCAAGAGGACAAACAAAAACACTAATGGAACACCTCAACAACATAGATCACACAGACAACATAAAATTTACATATGAGGAATAAAGATAGCATAACATTTATGGATATGAAAATAACAAGACAAAAAGACGAGACCCTGAACATAAACACAAAAAAAACAACACATACAGATCAGTATCTACTATGGGCATCAGAACACCTAACTGTGCACAAAATATCAGTAATAACAGAAGACCAAGATCGGAAACGAGGATCAACACATGCAAAATGCATTAAAGACCTGCGGATACCCAACATGGGCAATAAACAAAGGAAAACAACCAACAACAGAAAGAACAGAACAAAGAACAAAATAAAGAACCAAGAATCCAATAACAGAAGAACCAAAACCCGTAACAACTCTCCCATACATCAAAGACATAACAGAAAAAATAAAATCAACATTAATGAACAAACACAACATTAACACAACAACAAAACATAACAGTCAAACAAAGATTAGTACATCCAAAAGACAAGATACCAACAGGACAAAAATGTAGAGTCATCTATGAAATACAGTGCTCTGTAAAAAAACATACATAGGAGAAACCAGACGCCAGCTCAACACACGAACAATAGAACACAAAAAGGAGTACGAGAAAGAAGCAGGATGAAAACAAATAAGAGCAGCAAAACAAGAAGCAGAAATTGCAATAAAGAAATCAGCTGTAACAGATCACTGCATAAGAGAAAATCACATCATGGACCGGCACAGTATACGGATCATGATCAACACTGAACAGCAAAAATATAAAAGATGGATTAAAGACGCGATGTGACGTGAAATAAGGAGACATGGAGACAAGACTATGAACTGGGATGTAGTTGTCTACACACTGGATCACACATGAGACCGGGTCCTCAAAAAGGAGGGCACAGGCGCATCAGCTGCCTGCTGATAAACGGAAGAGGAAGTAACACCAAAACACTGCTCCGATGAAGGCTACAGTATGAGCCGAAGCATAGTAGCAAGGTAAAATCAAAACTGCTTACTGTGCTGGTTTGACTGTACATGTCACACAAATGTGCTAATAGGCAATCCACATTAACAGCAGCTTGTGAGTGGAGAATAAGCTCTGCTGTAGTGTTTGACCCATAAGGATCTTGAGACAACAGAATTCTACTAAATATAATGGCAATAGAGCAGGGGTGGCCAATCCTGGCCCTTGACAGCCAGTTCTCTGCATATTTTCCAACTTCTGATTACCTGGATAAAGTATGTTCACGATTCTGAAAGTGCAGGGATTGTTAGAAACAATCATGTGATGACCCTTGAGGACCAGGGTTGATAGCCTGATAATGAAAGACTAATTTCTATCTGTCATAGTCATGTCTACCTCTCGGCCTTTGGTGTCTTTCTTCTAATGTCTTTGTTTCTCCTTCATTTTGGCCACATCCCCCTTTCCAGGTGTTCCTCATTTCCACTCAGTCCTTTCATTGTTTAAGCCCCTGCACTTTCTACTATCTACTATTGTCAGTTGATCCTGTTATCCTGTATTTCACTCACGCTTTCCTTAGGTCTCCATGCTCCGTTCATCTTATATTAGTGTTTAGTAGTGATGGCCAGATGAAGCATTGTGAAGCTTTGAAGCCTCGCAGCCAATTGGTTCGCAAAAGGGTTCATTTCTTGAGGCCTCATTTCTGGCTTCATGTGCTCACAAACCCCCTGCTGGTCAAAGACAGTAAGGCAGGCAGATGTGTTCCTGTTCTTTGAAACCTTCTTGCCACAGTTTGCCATGGGAGTAAAAAGTGCCAGGGAACTAAGTATTGTCTTTGTGTGTCAAGCTATCATGACATTAGTTTTGTGTGTAGTTTCTAAATCGAACTGAATAAATCCACCTAATATTCATGTGTCTTTGAGACCGACACCATACAACTTGCGGGGAAACTCCTGAACTACTCACGTGGTACATCCCACAAACGAGGCTTCATACGTCATCACATACGTCAGTGAAGCAAGCCTCAATAAACGCTCTAGCGATTACTCGACAAACGCTCCGAAGCCTCTGCACGAGAAGTCCCATTACTAGTATTTAGTTTGTTTTCCTTAGGAACTAAACAATTAAAATGGAGGAACAATTCACTAGGGGTGATTTGAGAGCAGCCTGGCAAGGAATAAAACTAATGGCATCTGTTAACCAATGCAACAGCCTATTTGTGTATATGGAGTAGATGATAGGGCTTTGCGAGTTCCGTCCCGTCTCACTCACCTTCCTTGTGATGAAAACCTTTTAGAAAATAATAAAGGAAAATGTTACTCTTAACTAAGAATCAATTTATCCACTGTAGTTTGCATATCAAACTGTTAAAGGGGTGGAAGATGCAATGCTTTTTATTTTAGATAGAGCACACAAGCACTTGGAGAAGCCTAAATTTCATGTGTGACTTTTATTTGCAGATTTTTCTTCTACTTTTATCAAGATGCAACCGCACATTTTAATTGAACGAGCTTGGCTGTCGGCTGCATAAGAGTTTGCATGTTCTCCCCGTGTCTCTGGCTTCCTCCCACAAACCAAAGACATGCAATTGCTTGCTATAAAATGTGAGTGTGCATGGTTGTTTGTCTGTGTGTCTATGTGTTAGCCCTGCGATGGACTGGCAATCTGTCCAGTGTGTACCCCACCTCTCGTCCAAAGACAGCTGGGATAGCTGCAGATAAAGAGGAAGATATTGGATAGATGTATATAATATACTTGTACTGGTATCCCAGACTTGTAGCTGCTTGTTGGCTCAAGGTTTATAAAATCTCTGCTGCTGCCTGTTGGACTGATGCCACAACAAATTAATCTAAGACTATTTATTCAAGCACTTTTAGTCCACAGATACTGGCGGTTAAGTGTTATATAAAAAGCAGGGTTACAGACTTTGGAGCATGTGTTGGCTTTGAGCTGGGGTAAAACTGGGCGGCTCACACTGTAATCATGCAGACTGTCATTAACATGTATGAAATGGAGGACCCAAATGCAAACCAGAGACAAGAGAGGGTTCAAACAGAGGAACTTTATTATAAATTAACAAAATAAAAACAATGGAAACAAAAAATCCCTCAAGTGAGGCAAAATGGCAATACTGAAAAGAAAGGCAGACTGAGAGGTTTAAATGTAAGTGGAGGGATGGAGAGAGCAGGAAGACCAAGAGAGGGTGAAAGACAGAAGGTACAAAATAGTAACTGAACCCAAAACCAACTTACATGACAGGTGAGGAACGCAGTGACTGGTAGCATGGCAAGTATGAACTGACAAAGGAATGGAGGAAGTGCAGAGGCTTAAATAGTGAGAGGACTGATTGGTAATGAGGCACAGCTGGAAATAATGAGGGAGTGAAAGTGGAGAGAGAGGGGAGTAGTTAAGGTGAGGGAGGAATAAAGATAAAATGACGCACGAGGCCTGGAGGAGAACATGACAGTGACGCAGATAGAGACTCAGATTTTATCAAATGTGGCAAAGGACTTTCCTGTACCTCAGCAATCCTCAGTCTGCTAAGATGGCGCCGGTGAGGTCGGCTGCCGTCGCAACTGCTCCGACCTCTTTTACTTTGTTTTTGTCGTTTAACATATCATTCTGTAACTTTAAACCTTTAAAAACAAAGCCATTGAGTACATTCGGTATGATAGAGACACCCTTGTTTCTATTGGTATACAATGTACTCACAATTCAAAGCTTTTAAACCTGGACCAGGACTGGCCGAGAGAAGTCCTGAGGGAGTACAAAGGACGCAAAGTGAAGCGGCGGCCCAGAGATAAACGAGCCGGCGTCAGGAACAGGCTGAGAGCCCGTTCACACCGCACACCTCTGCCTAGCATCCTGCTCGCCAACGTCCAGTCACTGGAA
>JAUMTR010284243.1:0-11905 GCA_032270685.1 Microctenopoma stevenorrisi | reverse complement strand
AAGTGGGACTGTTTGGTTTTCTCTGTATATATTGATATAATGTGTAAGGTCTTAAACCTTACACTGTAAAGTGCCTTAAGATAAATTTTGTTGTAAAATGGCGCTATATAAATAAAATTTAATTGAATTGATCTACACCACAGCAACAGTGGTGTAGATCAATTTTAGCCTTAGAGGCTAAAATCAAGGCAGCACGGAGGGAAGTTAGCCAGCTAACAGAACTACAGAAAGGTGTGATGAAGAAGTACAACAAACTGTGTATAGCTGAGGCCTAAACTGCCAAGCAGAGACTCACAGCCTTGGCTGCTCGTCTGAAGAGGTACACCAGAGATATAGAAGCCAGGAGAATAAACAATACCTTCCCTACTGAACCATCCAAGGTGTGTTCTCAGTGGCAGAGCAACAGTATGAGGATAGATCCACCAAGGCTGGTGAAGAGCATATGGGAAAAAGACGCATCACATAACAATATTGCACAGTGCAGACCACAGCAACATCCCTGTGGACCCCCAGAAAGGACCAGTCCCATCCAACTACTGGCCAATAACTTGCCTCTGCACAACATGGAAGCTCCTATCAGGCATCGTAGCAGCTAAGATGAGTAAGCACATGGATCAATACATGAGTAAGGCGCAGAAAGTAATTGGTACACACCAACCTTAGTACCGCCTGAATTGTTTACAAGAAAGTCTATGACTCAATGCCTCATACATGAATCCTCGAATGCTTGGAACTATACAAGATCAACGGGACTCTAAGAGCCTTCATCAGGAATTCAATGGGGCTGTGGAAAACAACTTTAAGCCAACTGCACAGGTTACCACTAAGTGTGGGATTTACCAAGGAGATGTCATGTCCTCGCTGCTGTTCTGCATAGGCCTTAACTCCCTCAGCCAGATCATCCACAAGACTGGCTATGGATACTGACTACGAAATAGGGAAAACATCAGCCACCTTCTTTACAAGGATGACATCAATCTGTATGCCAAAAGTGAATAAGACGTCGATTCACTGATCCACACCACCAGCATCTACAGCAATGACATCGGAATGTCATTTGGGCTGGATATGTGTAGTTTGATGATAACAAAGAGTGGGAAAGTAGTCAGAACTGAGGGGATCCTATTCCCAGAGGGCAACATTGTAGACATTGGGGATAGCTACAAATACCTTGGAATCCCTTTCCTTAGGTTTAATTTCTTTGGAATTCAGTAATGCATTACAGACTATTGAGACTAATGATGTTTGCCTAAGGCTGATAGTTGACCCACATCAAATCCGGCCACTGTTCAGTAGTATGTAAAAAGAAATACATAGGCCCTGATGATATTTCCGCTCTTCTTTTTAAGACCTTAGAGAAGCAGAAGAGCTCACCCCTGCATGGTGTCCCATCTTTTAGCACTCTGTGGATTCACACACAGTCCCTGTCATTTGGAAAAAATCTACCATTATTCCCATTCTAAACAACCCTAGTCCCACAGAAAGTAATGACTATAGACTAGTGGCATTAACGGCAATTGTTATATATATAACAATATATGGTGACATCATTGCAAAAGGAGATAATGCCAGGACTAGACCCATTACAGTTTGCTTATAGGCAAGAAAGGGGTTTACGGACAATGCAATTAATGGCATCACCCAACTTGCATGTAAGCACCTAGATGCAACCCTATATGTTGATAAAGAAAATGAACCAGATGGACATAAGCCCCTTCTTTATTAAAGGATTCTATTCTTTTTTAACAAATAGGAATGTCAGAATCGATAATACAGTTTCTGACACCTAACGTATTAGTACAGGAGCACCTCAAGGCTGCGTTAGTTCACTGGTGCTCTTCACTTTGAATACAGATGACTGCTTAGGTGACCACCCACTAAACCCTAACATACTTTAATGAAGTACAAACATTTGTTAAGTGGTGTGATAAAAACCACCTCACTGTAAATGTTAAGAAAACAGAAGAAATGTTACTAGACCCCAAGTTAGTAGGAGACCACACTTCATTGTGTATTTATGGCGAAAAAAATCAACCAAGTCAACTCTTACAGGTATCTTGGTGTCCACCTTCATTATCTTTTTATTTGGCAAGTTCATGTAGATCACCTATGCTCCCACTTGAATCAAAGGCTGTGCTTATTGCGCAGGCTCAGTGTGTATCAAGCTGTTTTATTAAGCACTATTAGGTATGGGATGTCAGCATTTTGGTCCATCTGAAATCAAAGACTTCTCATCTGACACAGACTGCCATGAAGGTGATGGGCAGTTCGGAAAGGCTCCCCCTGCAAGCCACTTATAAGCAGTCTTTTCTCAGACAAGCACAGAGAATAGTGTCTGATGAGACCCATGTGCTACACTCTGAATATGAAGCATATATATTTACACACATACATGTAATCAGTCTAACTTTACTCACCTGTGTTTCCTTGCTTTTAAGCAGCTTTGTTTGCCCAGCTTGCTGCTTTTCTGCCTACAGTAAGCGACCTTCCAGCTATCTTAAGACCTGACTTTGTGAATGACCCAGATTGGACCTGACCTTGCCTGATCATGGTACTGTGACTAATTTGTGAGCTTGTCTTTGGATTTGGATATTGAAAGATTGGATTTTGTACCTTGTACTTCTGGATGTTTGGATTCTGGATTTGGACTCGATTGTTACAGCTCTGACCATGTTCTGCCTTTTACTGAGTTTTGGATTTCTTATGTGACTTTCTTGCTTATTTTTGCCTGCATCTCGGCCTTCCTCTTGCTTAGCCCCTGTGAGTGTCTCTGTTAACTATTCACCAGTCTCTCTCTAGTTTCTGTGGCAGTGGACTCCATTTGCCAGCAGGCTTGTCCTCCATCGGCCATCTGATTTACCTTCATTATCCCCTGTGAGTAGAAATCACACTCCTGTCTGTTCCCCTATATGCCAGTGTTTCTGTGTTCCAGACTCTGATGCTTGGCTTTCCGCTGCACTCAACATTCTACAATTTCTCTCTATTCAATATAACTCTGTAACCTTCAGTCCACGTCTCCCATCCTCTGTGAGTCCACCTACCACAGCTGTAACATTTGGCAGCCAACAAGTTGTTCCACTTAAAAAGATGAGAGATCTGTAATTTTCATCATAGATATTCAACTCTGAGAAAAAGAATATAAAAAAATACCAGGAAATCACACTGTAAGTTTTTTTAATAAGAATTTATTTTTAGATTGGTGCAGAAATTTTTTGCTAGTTTGTAGGAGCTGAATACTTATTTTTGTTTCTAGGTTCCTCCTGACTACACGTCAAAGTGTCCGTGGACAAGATCCTAAAACCTTGTATTAGCACCTGTCATGTGCTCTCTGACAGTCTGTAATTGGGTGGTGACAATGGTCCAGTTGCTAGGGCAGTTGGTGGTTCGCTTCCAACTTCTACCTGATTCTTGGCCACTTCTCAAATATCATTTGACACTAACCCCCAACACTTGGCCTCTAAAAGGGGCTGTCTGTCCAGGGATGACCATTATGTATACATATTGTACACATATTGTGCGTGCATGTTTATGGCCCTGATATAATCTAATCACTCTGCTTTCTATACAATCAGGATGTGATGAATGAAGCCAAATGTCTTTCGAGTGGTTGCTATTTGGGGTGGGGCAATTTTTGCATAAAGCATTTCCTCTTAATACTGAGATTTCTGTGCTGTGGCTCATCAAAGGGATTATTACTTTCAAGTTTGCGCACGTTTATTTTACACAATTTAGTGGAGAAACTACCAAGAGTAGAGGGAGTAAATCCCAGTCCAAGCTAGGTTTACCACAGTAAAAGCTAACCACTACACCTTTGGTTATGATAAAATTTGGTTTGTGGATCATTAGTCTCATGGTCATGGTTTTACTTAAGTCCATTTAAAGACACTGCTGAATGTGCCAAATTTAGGCACTTGTGCAGAAGTTTCTATGTCACAGTATCAATAAACAATGTACTGTTGCTTGAATTCTTGCTGACTTGTGCACAAACCACTGACACATCAGCAAACTTAGAAAGTTTCTATTTAGACAAATTAAAGATGGGATAGGATTTGTTATATACAGGCACAGGGGCCAGAAAAAATAGTAATACATTAGCTTTTTCATATCTGCTTATTGATCAGCTTATCTCACTTACACTGTTTAATTACCTCCAGTGAATGTCAATTACCCCAGTCATTGTGTTGCCAAAATATTTACACTTTAAAGATTGTGTATCTGTGAAAAAATGAAAATAAATTTAGATTTTCATAAAATATATATATATATATATATATATTTAGTGTTGTTACTTTATTCCTGCTACATGTTAGATAAAACTGATATACTTTCTTTAAAGTGTTACATAATGACTCCATACTTGTATTTTGCATTGTTCTGTTGCTCTCATCTTCAGCAATACTAATCCTACTGAGCCTATGTTACTGCACAGTCTTAGGCCGACTGAAGTTCAATGGTGGAGACAGGTAGCCATTCTTGGTCTTCTCATCAACTGCCAATCCATTGCCAGGCTTGTGCTGTTGTGCACCTTCGTCATCTGTCAAACTGCTTTCTTCTTCATCTTCCTCATCATTGTCACTTCTCTCATCTCTAGTCAGCTGTGACATACGAAACAGATAGACACGGTGAATGTAGACAAAGAAAGTAGACATGAGAGGAAGGGTGGAAAACATTGGAAAATAAGTGAGAAATAGCAGGTGAGCAAGAAGAACAAGCAGCTAGTGGAGCATGCAGCCAAAGTCAGAGACAAAACAAGTTGAAAGGAGATTTAAAAGCTGAGCTGCAACACACAACATTAGGTTCTGGTTTGTCTTGAGTGGGAAAAGTGAAGCTCTTTATAACGGGTTCAGAGTCTGCTGTGGGTCACAGTAAGTAAAAAATGAAGTGTGTGTGTGTGTTAGTGTAATCAGTCACTGTAACAGCAAAGTTAAAACTTTTAGATCATGCACATAACCAGGTAGTGTTAATATTGCATTGCAACAATACTGATTTGTTCTGGTTAGTAATTGTCAGTATTGCAGTAGTATTGCCCTACTTTATTGTTTTTTACTTAGAGCAGCAGAACATGCCAGAGCCAGGAACTGTGACTTGTAAACATAGAGAAGTTGGGGGTTGAGGTGGACGAGCAGGCTCAACTAACTTTAGCTAATTCATTAAAATTCTAACCATGAATTACAAATTGTAACTAGAAAGTTCCTTGGAAACTTTGAAGGTGCCTGCCACCTTGCGCCGCTGAACCTTAGACCCATCTCCCCGACCAGAAAGCAGGATTTACAGTGTTTACAAACACACACAGTAAACATGAGCAGCTATGACTACTTCAAAGGGCAAGTGTCAGCCAATCAGAGAGCAGGTGCTTCAGTTGCCAGGGTAACGAGCACAGGCACAGACACAGAACTGCTCCTAACTGGTGTTTTAACACAATATCCTTGGTGGCATTTGGTACTTGCCGTTTAAAAACTATAAATCCTATCACTATGAGAGTTACACCGACAGAACCAGGACAAGTGTCTCTCTCTATACATGTAATTTTGTCATGAAATATCAAAGACTGAGCGTTTGGCAGCGATTTAGAAATATAGCTCCTCTAGGAGCTAGCAGGGTGAAGGGTGAATCACGTGTAACCGGGATGGCGGTGGCGGGGGCTCAGGGGTCCCGCAGACCCCGCTTGGCCCTGTGTCGGGAGTGAGGGGTCAGAGGGACCCCCGGGGTGGTGGCGGGGGCTCAGGGGTCCAGCAGACCCGGGGTGGTGTTGGTGGCGGGGGCTCAGGGGTCCAGCAGCCCCCCAGGGTGGTGGCGGTAGCGGGGGCTCAGGGGTCCAGCAGACCCCGCTACGCCATCCAACCGGCTGTGCCGATGACACCGCGGGGGTCTCCAGGACCCCTCCCGGGGTGCGATTTGCTGAGCGCTCGCTTGCCCGAGCGGGCTGTATTTGCGGGGCCGCGCGTCGGCGAAGTTTTGACTCCTGCGCTCGTGTACTTTGTCGTCGTGCTTGTGTACTTTGTTTCAGTCAGCGGCGCAAAACACTCTGAGCCTTTTTTTTTTCATTTCCTTTATTTTTATTGCCCAACATCATTGAAGAAGAAGAAGAAGAAGATGCATCTTTCGCTATCGCGGATTACATTTTCACGCGTCACGCCGACACTTTGACACTTCGGGCCTCTTCTACCGCGGAGAGGCCGCACGATGGGCAGAGGGCGACGGCGCACTTTCCGCAAATGTACTTGGAGCACGCCCTTCAGGCGGTGCGGGTCTTGGCGTCGGCGCTCCTGGGGCACACGTCGCACCTCTTTCTCTTTCCGGACGTTTCGAGAAGCGAGGGGGAGGCTCGGAGGAGGCGTCGCCCTCGCTGCAGTCCAGCACCACGCGGATGGAGAGGTTGGCGGCCTCGGAGGAGGAGGCGGAGGCGGAGGAGGAGGAGGGGCCCCGGCCCCCCACACTTTCTCGCTCCCGCGTAGACGTTCATTTTCCACGTGTAGCTGGACTTGGCGTCGCAGGTCACCCACAGCTTGATCCCGTACCTCGCGGGCTTGTTGGGCATGTACTGGCGGAAAGGACATCTGCCTGCGAGGCGACGAAAAAGAGAAAAAACAGAGTGCGCGAGTGAGTTTTCTGTGCGCGAGTGAGTGAGAGCGCGTGGGTTTCTGTGTGTGAGTGAGTGAGTGTGTGTGTGTGTGTGTGTGTGTGTGAGTGTGTGTGTGAGTTTCTGTGTGTGAGTGGGTGAGTGTGTGTGTGTGTGTGTGTCTGTGTGTGTGTGTGTGTGTATGAGAGTTTTCTGTGTGTGAGTGAGTGAGAGCGTGTGAGTTTCTGTGTGTGAGTGAGTGAGTGTGTGCGTGAGCTTGTGTCTGTGCGTGTGTGTGTGTCTGTGCGCGCGCGTGAGCGTGCGTCTGTGCGTCTTCACCTCTGAAAGGCACCAGGCGCTCGTCCACGGTTACCTCGGGTACGGGCGCATAGAGGAGGGGGAGCCTCGCCGACCAGGCCTCCCACACTCGCCTGATGGGCGCGAGCCTGTCGTCGCCTCTGGTCCGCCTCTGGCGATCGTCGAACCGCAGCAGGCTCGAGTACGCGCGAAAGCACTTGAGGGACATCGTCGCTCTGAATATGGCACGGCCGCTCTCGGAGTCCCAGAGGCTCTCGGCCGCCTCACCCCGCGACCTGTACACCACGGAGAGGATCAGCAGGCCCACGTAGGCTCTAAAGTCCGTCCATGCTCCTCCAGCGGCCGGGCTGCTCCCGCTCCCGCTGCTTCGGGGGTGGGCCCCGCAGCGAGGACTTCCGCGAGCGGGCTCCTAGCTCCGAGGAGGGTTCGAGGAGGCTCCCGGGAGGGACGCGTCCTCCACGCCACGTCCCCTCGTTTGCACGGCATGTCGTGCATGGGTGGTTCTTCTTGTTCTTGTTCTTCTTCTTCTTCTTGTTGTTGTTCTTCTTCTTCTTCTCTATCATCATCTTCAGCTTCTTCTCCATCATCATCATCATTATCATCATCCTGTTCAACGTGCGCTTTGTCGTCGCCTTCTTTACCGCAGCGTTCGCCTCTTCTCCATCGCCATCCTGTTCAGGGTCCACTTGGCCGTCGCCTTCTTCACCGCAGCGGTCATCGTCATCGTCGTCATCATCTTCTTCTTCCTCCTCCTCCTCCTCCTCCAGCTCTTCATCGCGTGCCATATAACGTTCGTCGGCGTCGTCGGCTAGACTTGACGAGTCGGGTCCATGATCTCTCGCGCGTGCGGGCCATCCGTTCTTGCGAATGAACGAAACAGACGAACTGAATTATTATTATTATTATTATTATTATTATTATTTTGAATCAACCAAAAAGTCTGCCTCGCCAAAGAAGCCTTCCCTTAGTAGGAGCCTTTTACCCCCCAACTCGCTCACTCGCTCACTCTCTCTCTCTCTCTCTCTCTGTCTCTCTCTATCTATCTCTCTCTCGCTAGCTCGCTCGAGCGCTCCCCGCTGTCGGCTGCGTTGGCCAACGGGATCTCGTTTTCTGTTTTTTTTTCCCACAGCGGAGGAGATTTTTATTCCCCTTAGCCAACGCGACCGGAAAGGAGACGCGTGTTTACTTCTGAGCCGTCAGCTCTCTCCTGAGACGACTGCCTCGTTGGCCAAAGTCCCCCCGAGGAGCGGCCGCGTTGGCCAACAGGACCGGGAAGGAGCTCTCCTTTGGCTTGAATTTTTTTTGTTTTTCAACAGGCTTGCAGAAAAAAAATGAAATCTCCGCTCCGCTCGACCGCCCGAAGTGGCCTCGTTGGCCAAAGTCCCCCCGAGGAGCAGCCGCGTTGGCCAACGGGACTGGAAAGGAGCAGCGTGTTTACTTCTGAGCCATCAGCTCTCCCCTAAGCCGACGGCCTCGTTGGCCAAAGTCCCCCCCAGGAGCGGCTGCGTTGGCCAACGAGACCGGGAAGGAGCTCCCCTTTGGCTTGAATTTTTTTTTAGCAGGCTAGCAGAAAAAAAAATGAAATCTCCGCTCCGCTCGACCGCCCGAAGCGGCCTCGTTGGCCAAAGTCCCCCCGAGGAGCGGCCGCATTGGCCAACGGGACCGGGAAGGAGCTCCCCTATGGCTTGATTTTTTCTTTTATTTCAGCAGGCAAGCAGAAAAAAAAACAAATGAAAGCTCAGCTCCGCTCGGCCGCCCGAAGAGCACTGGCCTCGCTCTCCCGCGCGCCTCCGGACCCCTGAGCTGCCCTCAGCTGAGGAGATTTGTTTTTTTTTTGTTTTTTTTCTCTATTTCTGTCAGTTTAAAAGTCCACAGTCCACGCATGCCGTGCGGAGATCTGGACGGAGTCTCTCGACCGCAGACGCCATGGAGTTGACTTGGCAGTTTGAAATGGCCAACTTTCTAACGAGACGCCACGATGCGGGCGTACGAGTGGCACCCCGACATGCTGATCGACGTGCTCTGCTCGCACATGGGGGAGCCTCGGGCGAGGGTGCTCTTGAGGAACAAGGTCATCCGCCGCGACTTCAAGCACAGCGTCGACATGGAAAGGCTGAAGGAGTACGAGGGCAGGCGCGTCTCGAGGGGCGAGTTGGTGGATATGCTGGAAAGCCTGGGCGAGAGAAACCTCGCCCGAGTCAAACGGATGCTGACGTGGGACGCGATCATGGGACGGCCCGCAAGGCGCTGCAAGTCCTACGACGTTGCAAGCGCACGCGACTTGGCGATACGGATCGAGTCGGAAAACGGCGATCTGACGACCGTCATGATGATGCTGATCTTCGAGCAGATTGACCGCGGCGACTTGGTCCAGCGGTTGATACGCAACGCATAGTAGAGCTCCCCGCTACCACCCTACCCCACCCCCCCCACAGGAGCAAGAAATGGCGGAGGGGTCCGCATGACCCCTGGGGACGCACAAGGGATAATAATCTGGATTTTATTGAACAAAACAATCAAACGTTTTAGATTTAAACATTAAATTACTCCAAATACAGTGTTCCTAATCATTATGCAGCCAGAATGTACTGTCTAGATAAAGGAAATCTGTTAATTGCTTTACATAGATTATTTTTCTAAAAATAAAGAATCATAATTCAATCAAAAAACATTGTTGATGTTAGGGTTACATATTATGATAAGAACCCTCTTTTGATATCACCTAAACAACTCTCACATCCATTGAACTTGTAAGTCCATTGATAGTTTTTCCCTGTATTTTATTTGAGGATGTCAGAAGTGCCTTACAGAGCTGTTAGGAGGTATACTATACCACCTTCATAGACCCTTTTAGGGATGCTCTTTAAATTATCATGAGTTTTGCTCCCTTCATACCCATAGCAGCTAGAGAAATTGCCTATAGGGGATAAATAAAGTCTTCTGATTCTGATGAGAAGGCACAGTTCTTCTTTCAATACTATGGCAGGCAGGTCGGCTGAGCCCTGACAGACCCTCCCTAAAAAAGTTCATGGTTTTCCTCCTCTCTCTGTCATCTGAACAACATCTGATTTATACGTGTTGGACTACATGCTCCACGTGCATGCTCCACTAGCTGCTTGTTCTTCTCGCTCTTGTTGAGCTGGACTAGACAGTTAGGTCATGTTAGAGGCTGAAACATTGCTTTTGCTCTATAATGACACAACTACCTGTTGCTTCCTCCACAATTTCACTTGTCCCAGCCTAATCATCCTCACCTGGTTTTAAATACTTTCTCATAAAATTCCTTAAACATTTACTTTCCTTTCCTCTTGTCCTCTTTTCTTTTCTGTGCACAGGACTTTTTTTGACAATTTACTGGAATCTTAAAGTCAAAGTTTGTTCTCTGTGGTGCACTGTTTCCATGTGTGTGTCTGTGTGTGTGTGTGTGTGGGGGGGGATATTAAAATTATTTGAAAGATAATTACGCTTTTTTATGTCACTTATGTCAAATAGGCCCATTTTGAAAAATATGAAAAAAATGAATAATTTGTTTTGTTGGGTTGAGGGGTCCCGTTCTGATTCAGTTGCTAAATAGGCAGAAATAATCAAAAAGGCACTGAATCCAAAGTTACCCCCGGTGTGTCAGGTCAGCTGCATAGCAGCTCTGCCATCGGTGTATGAGTGTGTGTGTGTGAATGGGTGAATGAGAAGCAGTGTAAAGCGCTTTGAGTACCGGTCTAGGTAGAAAAGCGTTATATAGGTGCAGACCAGTTACCATTTAAATTTAAGATATTGAATTATGGCACAAAACACAGTCAGATTTTTTAACACCACAAGCATCTGTTAATTAAAATCACGTTTTTGTAAATCACATACATGAACACAGTAGTGTCCTATTTTTTAATGAGACAGGGCATTATGATTCATGTGGACATCCAGTCAGTGTAAAACACATTTTTTATATATATATTTTATACCCGCCATACATAGCATTGGAAATATTGATAAAGGAGAGATTTTATATTAATTGGACTTACAGTTCCAAACATGAATTTCTTGATCATGCAGAGAATGAGGTAGGCCCAGAATATGTGCAGACAGAGGAGGATCACCAGCATCACATTGAAGAAGTAGTAGCCAAAGAAGGGGGGGTAATGGTGAAGGGGGTACACCCAGGTACAGTGGACAAGCCTAAAATACAGGCGGAATACAAACAAGTTAACATCTGTGATGTCTCTGTCATTAGGGCTCTTCAGAGATGTTGTTCAGCAGCATGATGTTTCACCTTCCATCTGAAAGACTCTAATGAAGCTTTTCAAAATATGAAATACTGATGCATTATGATGGGTCACAGATTACTATCTTTACCAGCTACTGTTTATCACTAGCCACATCTACACGGACAAAATATAATTCTTCAGAAATTATACTGAGATATAGATCCCCTCAGCCATGGAATTATAGCCCCTGTGTAACTGTTGGCCTTTGACCACCATTCTGAGAGGCAAGTGGGAGGAGGTGGAACTTCAATACACTCAATAGCTGAATGTTTCTTAATATTAAGCACAGCAAATATTTGTAAAAAAAAAAATTCACACATAAAGTAAATGTTTTTCAGCTTACCAAAACGGAAAGATGATCAGCCGAGTTACCAAAAATACTACAGCAAACAAAATAAAAAGAGTTTGGCAGGTTCTCTCCCATTTGGCGTAGTTGAATATTTTGGCAGACTAGAAAAATAAGAAATTGTACTGTTAATAACATAATAAATATAATACAGAATAAATCACATTGACAGTGACAGAGCAAGTTTCACACGAAAAACTGCCTACAGTCTAAAACATATAATTAAAATATACTTAATACTCAGTGGACACACTACAGTCAACTCCACTTAAGTGCACAGTCAGCGCTGGTCTCTGCAACTAATTTACTCCAGTTACTGCACGGGCCACATCCACTAGTCAAACAGCATTTGTCATTAACATGCTTGAAATGGAGGACCCAAACGCAGACCAGAGACAAGAGAGGGTTCAAACAAAGGATGTT
>JAUMTR010284182.1:0-11918 GCA_032270685.1 Microctenopoma stevenorrisi | reverse complement strand
CACGTTAAAGAACCATAGTTCTCTACAGAAGAGTTCTGTGTATCCGCTTCCCTCTCTCTGGGACGTCCATTAGCCCTGGCTGGCAGAAAGTGACGTAAATCAAACAAACAAACAAACAAACTACCTGATCGAAAACTAACTTTGACACAGATTTGGCATTTAGAACCTTCATACTTAGAATTTTGCTAAGAAGTGTGTTTAATGAGGTAGCTACCCCAACAAACATGCTTGCTGATAGTTGATAGAAGACCCAGCATGTACGCTGTGTGGGAAAAGAGCCACACTGGACTATATCCTGACTTCGTGTCATGTAGCACTGTCTCAGGGTAGATACAGATGGCGCCACGAAAGTGTATTGCGCCATCTGGTACAAAACACTCGCCAGGAAAGGGGAAAGAAGCGTCAAGCCTCCAAAAACCAGCCGCAATAGCTTTCGTGAAGGAAGGACAGTAGACAAAGCCAGTAAAATCGCAAAGAACGGGAATTCTTGGTATCTCACAATCATAAGAGATAAGGATAGATCGGGAGAAGAAACTGCACTTCCCAGATGTGGACCACATTACCCTGCAAGAGGCTGAGAAGTACATGTATGCCCAGCTAATGGAAGACAAAAGAGACGGAGTGCTTGGCTGTTCCCAGTTGAAGTTGGATGCAGAGGTTTCCCTACCAAATCAGTGTGCACGATGCTCACAGCTCTAGAAAACTCATAACCACAAAATGTAAATTGTTTTTGTGTTTTCTTTTCACACAAACATATTGAATATAGGATTCTTTTCCTAAGAAATAGCTATTGGTCAATAAATAAAGTGTATCATTAGGTAAAGTATGTAAAAGACTATACTACTAAGGTGCTTTATAAATACTATCAACGGTTTGTATATTTTACAAAAATAATGGAACCTCAGATATAGTCTAATCGTGGCTTACAAAACTTTACTTCAGGGCTTGTATCCATGCAGCTTTTAAGAAATGTATCCTAGTAATTAAACATATATGACTTTTAAAAAATAAAGCATTCTGAAGATCTTGATAAGATAATGAATATTGAAAACCCGAAGGAATTTCCTTTGTTTTTTACAAAAGCACTTTATTAATACTAGCCAAGCATGATATTGCAGGTTCTGTGTGCATGTTCAACAGTGGTAGCTAGTCGTTGTCGCCGTATCTGGGTCTTGAAACTGAAGTAAGTGGTTAGCTTTGTAGTTCTTATCTTCCACACATATCTATAGTTGTGTGCAAGTTGAAAAGTTGTTGTTTCCTCTAAGATGTTGTTTAAATTGAATTCCTCCCTTTATCACTTATTTAAATCAATCTTAAAGATGATCCAGTAACGTTCAGTTCATTTAAGTATACGATTTGTATAGAATACGTGATTATAAAACCGAAAGAAAGCCACACAGTACATGTACTTATGCGTTGGAATGCAGTTATTCCAAACCGTAGAAATGTTATCAGTGTTTGGCTGTGTAGTGACATACTTGATTGAGTGTGTGTATTGCACGTTCTGTGTCCATGGTCTATATGTCGCCGTATTAGGAGTATTGAGGTAAAATAATAATAAGTTACCGTTTAGCTATATAATTATTTTCTACCCATATATATATCTTGATAAGAACAACGCGCCTATTTTATAATAAGAAATTATTAAAATAATACAAGTCGTACATCCAGTCCCTGAGGTTATAAAACTTTCAAAGCAAATACTATTCTAAACTCAATTTACCAGACTTGCATTGGTTGAAACTCATCATGTGATGAATCTGAACCAATCACAGTCCAATACATCTGAAGATGAGCTTGAGATCAAACTTAAGACGTCTTTATAATCTCGGAACCAAATGGCTTCAGAAGACAAATAGCTTCTGAAACATTTGGGTCTTTTTGTTGCTCAGTGGTTTGAGTTGATAACTTCAAAGCTGGTGGCGACTCACTTCCTTTGCAGGGGATTGGGTCGACATCCACCTGGACATCACAACTGATCATGTGACATGTGTAAATTAAGCTTGTGTAGTTTTGGTGGTTCTACCTCGGGAAACCGCGGCCCATCCTTCATCATGAAATATTTAAAAACGAATATTTTGAACTTATAAGTGCCGGTGTAACAAAACCCAACTCCCGTCCTACCCTCTCACAGACAGACACCCCTACAAAACATAATACATCAAATAATCAAGAAACAAATTAAAACGTACTTACATTAACGTCAAGTATATATTCAAACTTAGATGTTGTGCCTTTCTCCAATATCGTGTTGTTATTTAACTCGGTTTTGCCATTACTCCTGAATGCCACACGGCTCATCATTTTGTTCGTCTTTCTATACTTGGTGTCGGCCTCCAGTGACCAATCAATGGCTGTACAACGTATGCAGCGTTTAAAAACCATATTACAGGGTGTACATAATGCTTATCGGTAATATTTACAACTGTATTTCGTCAACCCTTACATTCAAAAGTAGTTTCTTTATTCACATGGCGCATGTGTTAGTCACCATAATTTGAATTTATTATAAGTTAGATATCATACAATGTGTATGAGTTGTTTAAGCTTGCACGGGGATTAGAATACATTTATTGAAATAAATAGAAATGTTGACATACCATTCATAACATTTGTTGTTATAGTTCATAAAATTTCGGCGCAATGAAAACACTTAATAGAACCGAAAGTTTTTTTTCTATCTTACATCTGTTTAGTTTTGTCAATTAAATAACAATTTGACCCACTTCTCTCTTATCACATTTCCAATATACAACTTCCATATTAATGGTATTTCATTTCACACTATGTTAATTGTTAAATGAAAGCTAGAAATAATGGGTTTTGCTTAATTGCGGAATAAATTGTGTTGTTATTGCTGTAAACAGATGCTTGTAAAGATCCATCATTTTGCATGAGTTATATATCCTTAACTGTCTACTGCCACAAACGTTTCAATGGGAGGCACACTTTTAATGAAACCTTTGTTAACAGTTAGTAAACAAAGAAGTCAGGAACTGGTAAATGTCATATCTTTTATATATCTGACAAGTACCAATAAGTAACATTCAATTTCTCGCTTGACATAATATATTACTTACTTATCGGGCTACTGTCACTCCCCGGCCCATCTTCGTATGAGAATTCCAGTATGGCAGACATGCAAAGAGATCCGTTCATTGAACACGACAGCTTTGTGCCGTTGAGGGGAATAGGTTGTGGTTCTATGAACATATCCGCCTTGATATGTATAACAGGTCTGGACCTGAAGACGAATGCTTTATCCGAGGCGTATGCTCCTACAGCTAAATCTGGAAACAGAAAAATGGTAAAGAGTTTATCTCTTCAGGGGTAGATAGGGCATTATTTCTCACAATACATTGCAAATGCCCATGTATAGTTTCTTTAGATCACACAATAAACTGTACATATCTCCAGTGGTGGCAATGATGTAGAAAGAGTCAATGTGTGTGTACAGTATTGCCTGAGTTCAAACTTATAAGAATATACACAACTTCTTAGTACATTGCTTATAAAAGTTGCATACACTGCATTAATTTACAACTCCACACATATGTAAAAACACAGACCCTGTTTATCAGATAACCAAGAATTAAATCACTTAATGGGCATTCTAATCTCTTGCTTAACCAAAATAATCAATTCTAAAACCAAGGGTCTAACAGCAATCTTAAGCTCAAATAAGCAGGTTACCTGGAAATCCATTGTTGTCAACATCGTCTCCGCCAAATAAACTCCAACCGAAACTCTGAATCCCAGAATCGATATGCTTACCTGTAACAATAATTATATACACTATTACCATTTTAAAAAGTTTGCAGTACATTCCAACAATTTTTAACATCATGATTGCATTCTTTAAGAACTAGTCATAACCTTTTCGTTTCCTTACATCCATGTTTTTGGAGACAAAGTGAACTATCACTGTAGCTACCTACAATCCAGCTGAGTTTACATTTTCCATACGCAAACATATTGTAATCAACAGTTAAAAGATGTAAGCATTTCATAGATAGACGTAAATACCTAAAGCCAACCAACGAGCATGCGTTTTTCTTTACACTATTTAATACGTACATTAGGCTACGAGAAATAAGGGGGTATTTGAACGATGATTAGGATCCATAATCAGTATTGCTACATTTTACTAACTAAAGGCTTGCTGCGTTAACAAAGATTCATAGCATAAATACATATCAATTATATGTGTATATAACATCAGTATGGTTTTATTTGACATTTTACTGATTAAACTTTAATTTGCACTTTAGTCAGTACTGACAAAAATATAACTAACACAGTTATGTTAATTGAGCAACTTGATAAAAGTAAAATAACATTGCAATAGATATATTAACAAACCAAAGGTACGTTTTAGATTACAACGACAATAACCTACCAACAATTCGCTGGGAATAAAGATCCTCCATTATACATTTGCAGTCTCCATATCCTGAGTAAATGTATACCGCGCCACTTCCACCATTTTCATATGGAGCCCCAACGGCGACATCTTTTGAATAAAGAAAACTAATTCCAGATTTAAAAGCATACGGTTTTAAAGTTTATTTCAGCAGTTGTGCGTGTCTTGGTCAGCCTGAAAACGTTGTTGATGTTTGTGATATTGTAAATAGTTTGTCACTCAGTAAGTTATACATTGCAGTATATCAACAAGATTGTGCTAACGGTAGCAACGGTTATCTACATGACGTCAACCTTAATAAACAACTCTCATGTTCATTAAGAAAAAACGTTATCTTTATTTCGTTATTGTACCTAAACATATAATTACCATGACAATTTTTAATTTTCAACTCAATCATTAAGATCAAAGCTAACGCTAAACACGAACTTTTTGGAAAACCCTCGGACTTCTGTACTTTTGGAATAATGTATTTTGGTAGTCTTTATTTTAACCATTTGCCTAGGATACCAAACCAGTATAGCAATAGACAATGTCTTATTTCATCTTGGCACCATTGTAGTATATTGCAAGTTAATAAATTGTATAAATTGTATCAGCTTTCTGTGCCTGATGGTTTTAAGAATATACAACGCTGCCTATCAACAAAGGGGTCTCTGATGTAAACAACAGTTAGCTTAACACCTCCGCAGTAAATGATGTTTGCCGCTGCAGATGTACATTCAGATTAAAGGACAGGGTTAACCAGGACATATGTCTAAACATTTTGTTGTTTCTATTTACTCGAACTCGATGGAGAGAATGCAGACACCGTGGTCATAAAGTATGTACATGTAAATGTACGTATTCCAGCTTGATACAGGTCATTACTGTCTATATAGTTTAGTATAGTACCTCCTCATACAAGAACACACATTGTGTAATAAGTACTTACTAAACCAGGGAAGAATTGACATACCTAATATAGCATTTAGCAAACTAGAATTGTTGGTTTTGTTTTTAAAAAGAGAAAGTTTGTAAGTTTGATTTAGTTGAGTGTTGGTCTAAATTCGCAAGATTTAACATGATTTAACATGATATTTTAACAGCAATATGAACTCGTATGCACCGATTAATCTTAAACACTTTCATATATTTAAATTCAATAATTAAATTTCAATTTTAATAATTCATAAAAATATACCTTATGTCAGTAAACCAACACTTTTAAGATTTTTCACTTTATGTGGATGTTTATAAAAGTTTACTTAAGTTAAATTTTCATGATGTATATCCGCTATTTTTCGTGAATATTCCAAAGAAATCTAGTGCTCTATTCGTGACTTTTTCAACCGAAATCAACATGTAATATGAATAAAAGAAATATCGACCGTTAACGCCATCCATGTCCAGGTCTCCAGCAAAAGCGATGCTTGTCCCAAACCGTCCAAATTTGGCCTCCTCTTTCAGATGAAGTCTTCTTGCGGCACCTGACAAAATGCCTATTGTACATACTTCCTTCTGTAAAAATGAACTAGAAACGGTATAAATGGTACTTTACACCATAAGATACCAATTGGAACAAATGTTTCTTCTTTCCATGGTTTAACAGCAGTAGTTGTGGATAAACATTTTGATAGGACATAATGACACACTCACTCTCTCTCTTTCTCTCTCTCAGTCCACGATCATTGAAATGGTAGCCGTGAATCAATGTAGAAAAAAAAAGGAAAGAAACCGGACACCACCTCCCATACAAGGCATATTGCATATGTCTAACAGGCAACTGCCCTTACAATTACCTCCAAACAATCATTAGCTATATACGACAAATATACACGTTTAACAACACATCAATGACACTTAAACCTCCAGTTTTCAGCATATGTGAATTTACGTTTTTGCTATCGACATCTGTGCCGTGATTAAACTGATTCGTTGCAAAAACTACCATAGTTAGCCACCCTTTGGGAGCTGGTTATAGAAAGTCATATTATACCAGACTTACTGATATAGACCGTGATTAGATAAGATAGATATTGCATTTGTGATTTTCGTAGTTGAACTGAAGTCTTTGATATGTTAAAATGAATTCGTTTTAACTTGTGTAGATACATGCTTATTCGATATGCTTGTTTTCTGAACAAAAACCTGTCATATTTTAAATCCGATGTTCCAATATGAATCCCAACCAATTCAGGAACTTTTTAATATGTCAAAACATTATAATTTTAATGTGTTATCTGTATGAATGTAGTTTATATAATCCTTCACATAATTTAATACATAGATAAAAGTCACTGATAAACAAAGGGATGCTTCCGATGTTACCGAAAAATGCATCATTATAAAATCGGATAAATGTCTATTTATAGGTTTACACTTCATAATCAATATGTTTTCAACACTGGAACTACTTTGTCTGTCCCAAAGAGTCTTTATCGCACAACGATATAAAGCTATCTGTACAGTGTTGGTTTAGTAAGCATCGAAGTTCTGAAATGTATGTCAACAGATGGGCAAGCATCCATTTTGTGTGTGTAGCCAATAAGTAAGCTATTGCGCATAACGATACTCTATTTGTGATACAGAAACCAATATAGGTAAAGGCGTTTACTGTTTCTAGCAAAGTATCTTCTTACAGTATCGTCCGGACACGCGGCTATTCTTTTTTAAAACAAAGCTCGTATCGCATATAAGCGACAAACTCCTAGGAAACAGGAGGAGGAATGTTTCTATCATGTCTTTGATACCTCTGAGCTCTAATGGGCAAAATACTATTACAGCCAATAGCTTGCCCGATCGACAAAAGATTCAACTAGTTATAAAAAGTAATTGGAAATAAAAACGCTGAACGACCTCTTTTTAAACTAGTTTTAGTAAATAATTCATTTCGAATAATTCGGTCATCAGAATCAATTACCTAGGAGCATATTTCACTGTGTAATTTTCTAACGTTTCCAGAAACATGAAAGTACAGTATTTTTTAAATCAAAATAATGCCTCCACAAAGGGGGACTTTTGTAAGGAGTTCTTGTTCATTAAATTGTTTAGCCTAAGCGAATATTTTGACGTAAGAGAACTTTCGTTGTTTTTCAAAATACGAGTATTTAGCGAACAAAGCGAATACCTTTACGTATTTGAAATGTTAACTGGTCCTAATATCTTCTTAGAAATTTTGCATGCCTTGACATATATATTTTTTTCTTACTTGTCCAGATACATCCTTAGTGACTCTGTACACAAATACCCGCCCTTCTTCCACCATTTTATCGGAGTACAAAGGAGCACCTACGAACATTTCCGGCCAACCGTCCCCTGTTATGTCAATGGCAGCCACAGTCGCGCCAAACTTAGCCCCAACCTGCATCTTGAACTGGTCCTTAAACATATCCGGCTCGGCCTGTTTACAAATATTCAAATATTCGCAGCCAGTTAGGCTTAGACACTGATAGAAAATAAATTGGTACTATCGTTGTTTATGAATCTATGTGTTTATACATATTTATTACAATGTATATGATGGAGTTAGTGTATATAAACTGTCACGTGTTCTTCTCTGTAATATAAGAAAAATCACCGCCAAGATGAGGGCTATGATCTGTAAGAACTAGCCAAATAAAACAACATTTATATTGAATATTGAAATATAAAGTAAAGAAAGTTTCTGTAACCGTGTTACTTGCCTGGTAGTTCACTGTACTGCGCATAAAAGTAGTGATTATTTGATTTCTCTGTATATCTCCCGCCTTTAAAACTGTTATTTAGCACGTGTTTTTTTTGTCAGGAAATCGACGTGAAGACATTTTATGGATATTAATCATGAGATGCCTCGCTACATTTTGTATTATTTGTATGTTATATGTCTCATATTGTCATGTATACATGAAATGAGAATGAACAAATAAACTTGTAAACTTGTAAAATGTAAAATGAATTTCAGTCCATGTCCTTAAGCCACACACGAACTGCTAGGCAACAGCTCAGCTTGAAATCTCATTCTACATGGCCATAACATAAATATAAATATGACAATTATACATTTTTTATTTTGTACTCAAGTACTTGTTTGTTTATTTTCATTTTACTTTTCCAAATCTAAAATATAGAAATGACAGAAGATAAAAAAAAATAGACCAGACTTTCTAGTCCCAGCTTTTACATATAAATATTTGATAACATTAGATAAATTAGATAATACATAAGTTCACATAGTTCAAGTGACATGAAAAACGAACAAGAAATAAAACAGACATGGTTTTAGCATACACATCTATTACATATCGTGTAACATTCGTTTTTCAACTTACCTGCATGTAGAAATCGAAGTTATGTTAAGGTAAGATCAAAAAAGATATACTGAAGTAAGTCAGGTATGTAAATTGAATCATCCTTTTAAGTGGTAAAAGTGATTTAGGATATTGCAAAATTCCCAAAGAAGCATCCAGAACTTTATGATATCAATTGGCGTGTTTTACAAATACCGATGGAGTTGTCGTTAAAGCGTTGCTTCTCTTTAGGTTAATGTCTTATGCTAAAATGTAATTATTCAAATAGGTCTCTGTTATTTTATAAAGATTTTGCAGAAATAACTTAGCTTAATGGTTGCGATTATTACAACTAAGGAATCCTCTGTGTTATTCAGTTCAGGCTGATCCGGATTCAAGGTCGTTGAGACCTTTATGATGTTTACGTTGGAGGTGCAAGGGTTAATTTTAAACTAACCGGCTCAATGGCACACGCATAACATGCAACTTTTTTATCAAAAGTCACAAAAGCACACATGCGTTAAGCTTTGAAGCACATACTTTTGAAATCCATCTGAGAGTTTAACCACCCCTGTATGTCAACATTCAATAGCACAAATAAAAACTTACTATTCCTCCAAATCCATTATCTATCTTGCACTGCAAAGATACAATAAGATGGCCATATATGGATTTATAGTGTCTTCTCTCTTCTCTACAACATCCTCTTTCTGAGCAAATACTTTATTAACATAGACAACAGTTTAAAAGAAATAACTTTCTTCCAAGGAGAAAAATCTGTAATCAGTACTAGAAATACACACAAAGAGGCCCATGAGAACCTGTACTCTACTGGCTTTGCGTAGTAAGTCACTTTCTGTCTTTAATTGCAACAGATAAAGAACTTACTGAAACATGGACTATATATAATGCAGTTGCACACAAAACCTTAACCTCAATATCTAAGACAAAAGGGTTATAAGTTAGCATTATTTGCTTAAAAGGAATTATTTTACTTGCCTATTTAGGTAGATGCGATAGTCGGTAAACATTGTCTTAAGTTTCAATGCAATACAATAAATAGTTACTGAGATATGGACTTATATCATGTTTAAATATCTTACTCAAGCATCTGATTAGTAAGATTTGAGTATATGCTAAGACTCAGTCAATAAGATTGAAAGTATGTGATCATATACTAGAATCTGACCAATCAGATGTTTCAGAACGTTTTCATACTCAATATCAAATGTTTATAAGCACCGGACACGGCTCATGCAATATGAACAGCTTTTATCGAAATATGAGTTTACTACATAGTCAATCTCCTTCGAACAACCTCAGCCCTACCTTAAACCTTATGCATAAGAAAAGTGTTGAAGTTTAGTAGCCGTGTGGTACTTTCTAAATTAGCCCTACCTTAAACCTTATGCATAAGAAAAGTGTTGCAGTTTAGAAGCCGTGTGGTACTTTTTAAATTACATACGAAAATGAAGTAAGAGATGCTAACGGCAATGTAACTCTTTGGCATCACTGATGAAAGATATTCCTTCAGACAACACTTCAGAATATGATAAGTTTTGCAGGTAAAGTAAATTTCCGTCCACTCAAGAGACTTAAAACATTCTATTCGTAAAAGGATAAATATTATTATTATTATACCACATTTATCTAGCACTGTATTCATACAATAGTACGCTCAAAGGTGCTTAACATATGTACATAGAGTACATGCTTAAAAACAAACAAAACAATGGTAACAATTAAGCATTTCATGTATGTAAAAACAAAAGTCTTTAAGAGTAAAACATACAAATAAATATGTAAGATTAAAAACATATTTAAAATCAATATTAAGACAATTGCCATATCATAAAAGTAGTGGTGATAATAATTAATGAAATAAAAGTGCAATGCACTTGTAAAGCAAGTAAATATCACCATGGTGTATTCGCAATGTCTAAGCCATACTCTCAAAATAATATAAATTTACAACACTTTACTTGGCTGGAGAAATCAGTTGTTGTATTAAATTTATAAACAGGTAAATTTTAAGAGGTATTTAAACTTTTTATATGTCTCTAATGTCTTTATATGTAACGGAAGTTCATTCCAAAGTTTTGGAGCAATGGATATGAAACACCTGTCTCCAAAGTACCAACTGACATACATAGGTTATTTACTATTTTCCCATGTTTTTAGGAGCACATACAATAGCTTCAGTCTTGTCAGCATTAGTTTTCAACATGTTCCGATCCATCCATAATGTTATGTCAGTCATGCAATTTTCAATTCAGTGTAGAACACCATTTGCACGCACATTGTCAGTAGGTCTAAAAGACAGATAAAGTCGAAACAGAATAGTTCATAAGCACTGGCTATTAACGGACCCCTTCAACACATACTGTTTGGCAACGGTCTTTAAAATGCAATGTCATCCACTGCAGAGGTTTTCCAGTCATACCAAACTCGTGTTCGAGTCGATGTAGCAGAGTGTCATGGTCTATTTGTCTAAAGCTGCAGACAAATCAAGCATGACGAGAACGGTCACTTTGTTTTGGTCAGTCAAGTGAATTTTTGATATTATTATGCACTTTAACAAGACCTGTCTCTGTGAAGTTAATATTTTCTTTAGGCCGACTAGTGGTCTTCATAAAGATGATTGGCTAATAGACGTTCTTCTAAAATAAAATCAACAAATTTATCAAGCACTTATTAATGAGACAAACGGTAGATTTGAAACATGTCTGTAGTTTTTCAAAACATTGGCGTCTAGGTTTGTTTTTTTTTGATAAGGGTACATATGCTCGAAATCTTGAAAAGCTTTGGCACATATGCTCAAATGAACCTCTTATGATTTTAGTCAGTATAGGTGTAAGTTCATTAATGCACTGTTTAAGCAGCCATGTAGGAATAGGGTCTAGTTCGCATTATTTATTTGAAGAATTTAGAATAGTCTTCTTGACCTCCTGATCGGAGATCGGAGTAACGTTAACCATTGGGATTGTGGACAGTAATGCGTTTGTTTCCTGTCTAGATTGACTGTCTGCGAGAGTTGATTTTATCTCTAATTTTTTCAATCTTATTGGAAAAGAAGTCACTAAAGTACTCCGCTAGTCCTTTCGCTGATGACTTTAAAGGCATCACATTCTCACTGGGTTGTTTGTTTTGGAATTTAATGTCGCTTTAACAGTATTGCAGTCATATCGCGACGTCCAGCTCATTACAGGTGGAGGACGACCCCGGGAGACCTCTGTACACTATTTCAG
>JAUMTR010284031.1:0-11943 GCA_032270685.1 Microctenopoma stevenorrisi | reverse complement strand
ACTGCCTGTGGTCTCCCAGTTAGAAAATCAGAGATCCACTGGCACATGGATGGGCTGAGTCCCAGGTGCTCCAGCTTAGTGGTGAGTGTGGAGGGGATGATGGTATTAAATGCTGAGCTGTAGTCAATGAACAGCATTTTAACATAATTCCCCCTCTTAGTGTCCAGGTGACACGGTCCGGTAATGAGGAGGTGATGAAGTCCTTGACCAGTCGCTCGAAGCACTTCATCACCAGTGAAGTGACTCCCTACCGCCCTCAATGATAGACTCTTTGAAGCATGTGGGGATCACCGACTGGGATAGAGAAAGGTTGGATATCTCTTTGAACACCGGTGCTAGCTGATCAGCGCAGGCTTTAAAGATGCGACCTGAGATGCCGTCTGGTCCAGCTGCTTTCCTGGTGCTCACCCTGTTGAAGGCTCTCCTCACCTCATTCTCTGTAATTTAGATTAGATTCAACTTTGTCATTACACATGTACAAGTACAAGGCAACAAAATGCAGTTTAGGTCTAACCAGAAGTGCAATAAGCAGCAAGTGCAAGATATAGGTACGCATTATAATTTATGAGTATACAGTGTATTATGTACAGGAGAAAATGGTTGATATTTACAGATGGTGTGTTGTCAGAGCTTTACAATGATACATACATACATTTACAGTGTATATGTGCAATGACCAAGGTTTTGTTTCCTCTGGTGTGGCAGAGAATGTTTTGGTGAAATTTAGGGAACACTGTCTTTAAGATGGAGTGGTTAAAATCCCCCGCAACAATAAATGCAGCCTCTGGGTAATCAGTCTGTTTACTGATGGCTGCATGAAGTTCTTTCATAGCAAGCTTTGCATCAGCATCAGGAGGAATGTAAGTCATAATGGTGGATGTAAACTCTGGGGCAGATAAAACGGTCAGCATTTAACCATCAGAAACTCTAGATTAGCTGAACAGTGTCTCCCGACGAGGGCAGAGTTCGTGCACCAAGCTTTGTTGACATAAATGCACAGTCCCCCACCTCTGGTCTTACCGGAGTCATTCGCCGATCTGTCTGCCCAGAGAATGTGGTGCTCAGCTTGAGCAATAGCACCACCAATAGTTCACCAGTGACCGTACATTGGCGAGAAAAATGCTGGGCAAAGGGAGCCGGTGACGTGTTAGCTTTAGCTTAGCTCTTAGTCCACCGTGCTTCCCCTGTCTTTGTTTACGGTCTCGAGGCTGCCTCCGAGCACTTCCGCCCGGTCAGGTAGGGTGCATTTATAGATCATGAACAATCATGAGCTAGAGCGATTGATGCGAGGTTTAATCGGCGACCAGCTACCTTTTGATAAAGATTTTCAACCACCCTCCTTTTTCATCATGAACACGCATCCCGCTTCTTATCCTGGGGAACATTGGTGATCTTTTGACCAAGTGTTGTCTCTATATAACCATAAGATCCTAAACTATTGTAAAGTTGTGGCTTTTGTGGTTAAAAAAAACATGAAATACATCTGCTATAAATCCTGCAAAGGTCACAATCACAGCTCCTGTTCTTTAAAAGTGTTTAGCTAGTGCCATAATGTCATGACTATTTGTCTGTACAAACACACTGTACACAATATTTTAAATAAATTCATAATCTTTATTTCAAAAACAAATTTTCTCAGTACAAATTATGAAAACTACAACCAGCGTGGAGAAAGTACAACATTAGTCTGTTTCTCTATCATCTTATTTTCCGAGGTCCTGCTCACAGAAACGGGAGTCTTAGTTTGAGTAGCCCTTGTACCTGCTTCATCCTTGAGGCTTGAAACGCGTTGCCGGGCTTCAATGTTGGGAATTGTTGAAAGGAATGTTTAGTTGAGACGAGGTTTTAAGAAACAGATCCCAGCCAGCAGGTGTTTTTTTTTATGTGGAGCTGTCAGGCGTTTAAATAAATCCAACAGGTGCGAGCCCTTAATGATTTGATCATGATAAACAAATTCCCCTTTCTTGTTCCATCCATATGATTCTTTGGACTCTAGCAACTTTCGTAAAATATAATCTGTATTCTTTTGGAAGCGAGGGTTTACATTCCTAATTGCATCATTAAGCACAATCAGTTTCTTATTCTTCTCTTCTCACCTCTGTATCTTGATTCTCTTTGGCTACTGTTAGAGTGACTTGTTTACTTTTAGCTTCCTTTTGTTTCCGCAGTTGGAGATGTCTCTGAAGGAGCATATTGTATTTTTTAATTTTTTCATCTGTAGTTAAATCTTTGATATAAATGTTCTTTAACATTTTTGCCCAAATCTCTTTCTGCCCTTTGTCTAATATCGTCAGTCGTCTTTAGGTTGTCCTGTAAATGATTCAGTTCAGGCGATATCAGATATACCTTTTGCAACACCATCTGTCCTAATGGTTTAATCCTGTGATGAGCTGCCGGATAAGTGGGAGAGCAGCCACGAGCAACGTCAATAAGAAGGCACCTCCCGTCTGCATTATAAACTTGCGTTTGTTTATTAGATGTTTTTATCAGCCATCAATCTGATGCATTTCTTTTTTGCTGAACTGAGCCATGGACAGTGATATATTTCCCTTTAGAAGATTAACTGCTATTTCACATAAAGAACGAATAAAGTCATCCGAGCACTGCATTAAAATGGCCTTACGATTGCGAGGGGGACACAAGATCAATGCTTTAAACAGAGGACGCAGGGTTGCTCCCCGGGTAATATACCGCGCCAACTCGAAACTGATCCGGACAGCTCTGTCAGGTCTATTAGTAAATAACCGCGAGGAGCTTGTGTCGCATCGTTATAACTCCATCAAATCAAAGTTTATTTATATAACACTTGTGAAAAAACCCCTAGTTGACCAAAGTGCTTCAACAGGTACATAAAACCAATACATAAATAGTAGACAAAAATAGATAAAACAATGACAGCAAGCGTAATAGAGGTAAAACAACACCTAAATATTAAAAGCTAATGAATAAAAATAGGTTTTTAGCTGTGATTTAAAAGAAGCCAAATCAGGCGCAGATCTGATACTTAAAGGCAGGCTGTTCCAGAGCTTGGGAGCAGCTACAGCGAAAAAGCCTCCCCAGCGTTTGCATTTTGTTCTTATCAGTTGACAAGAGCAGACGATCGGAGAGGTCTACTTGGGCTGTAGGACTGCAATAAGTTACTTAAATAGGTTGGGGAGACCATATTGAGCTTTAAAAACAAATGTCAGGAATTTAAAATCAATTCTAAAACTGGGGTTATGTGGTCAGTTTTCTTTGTGCGTGTGAGAAGGCGGGCGGCAGCATTCTGGACAAGTTGCAAGCGTGAAAGACACGACTGATTAACCCCAAAGTACAAGGCGTTACAATAATCAAGCCTAGAGCTGATAAATTGCAGTCTCAAGCTCATGTGGGGGAAGAAATGTCCTGACTTTACTGATTAATCTCAGCTGAAAAAAGCTAGACTTCACGACTGAGTTAATTTGTGAGTCGAACTGAAGGTTGGAGTCCATCAGTACTCCCAGATTTATTACCTTGTGCTGTAAGTTAGAAGCCAGAGGTCCTAGGGCCTGGTCATAAGAGGCTATGGGGGATGGATAAAATAGCACATTCAGTTTTGTTTTCATTGAGGTGTAAGAAATTTTAGCCAGCTTTTTAAGTCACAGAGACAGTTTAGAAAAGGCTGCTGGGACACACTCTGCGCCTTCAGAGGAAAATATTTGAATATCATCAGCATAACAGTGAAAGGATAATTCATGAAATCTGATTTTTGCTGAGGAAAAATTTGATGGGCTAGAAAATGTTTGCAGTTTATCCCTAGGATTTTTTTAAAAAAAACAGAGCCGTTTAAACTGATGGTACGGCTGAATTTACCTTGATGAAATATATTTTGAGTGAGCAATATGACGCTCATGTTTAGATGTTGACGATACTGCGTAAAGATTCGCACTACAGGGTGATCCGATGCTGAGAAAACCAAGTCATCCAACACATTCAGATGGCTTTTACCCGGTGGAAATAAATCAAAGGAGTCTGGAATCCCTTCCACAAACTTTATTTTTTCCTTTCAACGGTCATACAAATCTTGATGGGAGATATATATCCACACTATATTTACAGGCACATATTTTACAAAAAAGCTTTACCAGAACCACTTGGCCCCGAGGCCTGGCATGAAAATGGTAACTTTAATCTAAAATCTAAATTTACCACCTCCCTCTGATGCATTATTTTTTAATAACCGAATAGTTAAGTTCTACCGTCAGGGAGGAGGCGTCTTTTGTCAAACACCATTTTTTTTTCTTGAATGTCAAATTTCAAAGCAGAAAACCTTTTTTATCTCTGGCGATGGTCTGTTGTGGTGTGCGAATTTCTAAAAGGGTGTCTAAATTTGGGATTCTGGATACACGTTCGATGCCTGTTTCAGTCTGCACTGCCGCTTCAAACACTTGAGCGTCAGTCAAGTCTCCTCATGCGTCCGTTTCACCCCAGCCGTTGGTCTCCATGATCAGTTGCTCATTGTTCCCGTCGTGTGACTACTCTACAGGTAATGCAGTTCAGCATCTATAAAAAAAGAATAGGATCTTAACAAACTAGCATTTCGGCAACAACATAAAATATATTAGTTTTTTTTGTTTTAACTCACTGTTTGGAAGGGTTGGAGAGGGGGATAATGTAAGGTGACCAGACAGGTATGCTTTTTGAAAGTCGGATATGTCTGAACCATTCACACACTGATTAATGCATATTTCCTCAGAGCAAAGTAGAGCTCACGTTAACACTGAACCTCCAGGTGGGATTTGTACCTTACGACTAACTGGGGGAGGGGGCACTTCGCTGACGTGAATCAAATCCAGGTGAGCAGGTGATCACAGGTGTGTGTAATTAGCAGCAGTTAGATTAAAAAGATGTCGGCATGGGACTGGTAATTTAAAATGTGTTAAAATGATCCGATCTATGGGAAGCATGTAGTAGTTTATTTCAAACATCAAGCACAATTATTTTTACCTTCACCTTCATCCCAATTCCTCTGTTTGAACAGGAGTAGGCTGAAGTGGACACTTATACTTCCCTACTACTTTACTTTGAAGTTATATTATAATGCCAAACTAAACACAAAACAGAAAAAACACTCTAAAAAACACATTTTATCAAGAACTGATGAGCATGAAAATCTAATTTCCTCTTTGTTTTCACTTAATTCCTCTTTTAAGCTGTTCCATAATTTAACCCCTACATTTTAATGTTGTTCTAACACTACATATCTTTAAATTTTGTTTTCCTCAAGTTATACCTCCTTCTCTTTCTGTGAACAGTTTCTATATGAGGTAGTGGACCTTTGACAGGGCCACTCAGCCAGCTCCCGCTCATTGACCCTCTTCGGGGGATATGCTAAAAGCTACACCGGCTTCAAGCAGTCCAAACCTGCAACAATTAAACTATAATTAAAAATGTTATACGTTCAATAGAAACACAAGACAGACATTTGATTATTAATCTGTCTAATGTTTGGACTGTCGGGACTGAAACATCATGTGATCTGAAGGAAATCTGTGACTAAAGTTAGTTTGAGATCGTCTTTCTCTGATCAGTCACAGCATTTATTCTGTAATAGAATCGAACTCCACAGTGAAAAATCAGACTCGGAAATAAATAAAGGAGAAAGTTTCTACTGAACATCCTGTTGCAGATGTTCAGAAGAAATCAATTTCATTAAGTTTTAATGAAGTGTTTTTTTTTTTTTGTGGAATCCCAGCCTCACCCATACTGTCTCCAGCGGCCCCCGTGTAAATAAGTTTGACTAATGTACTATGATGAAACGTGACGAAAAGGGGAAATGCTGAGAAGTTACATGTGGATTTAAAACTTTGACTTGAGTTTAAACGTTATCAAATCTGACTGGTTATAATTTATCAGCAACCAACTGAATAATTTGTGTTTTAAAAATGAAGTTTCAGATAAACTGATATTTTTTTGAAAAGACTTTGAGCTGGTTGACAAACTTTATCCTAAAGCGTGTTCAGCTCTTTCAGATCCATGTGGTTACTGATGACAGCGTGACGTCTGCTGGATGATTGATTGTTCTGTGAGGAAGCCCCTGTTGTCTCAAAAATCATACCTTGAGACAGTCTCGGGTTCATCATTTAGGAGAGAGGAATCAGTTAAGTTATAGTAACATCAATTTAATTATCAGAAGAGTAAGAGTTTCCAGCGCTGAGCCGGACCGCTTACACCAACAAAACATGGCGTCAGTCAGCTGGGCAGTCCAGACTGCTAACAGTAAATTTACAACAGTATTTATCAATGAAAATGGTGCACGCCGCCTCCTCTTCTTCATCTCCTCCGATTGGCTCATCTCCCGGGAGCCTGCCGAGTTCCTGTTTCCCGTGTGCTTTGGTTTCCGCCTTTTGGTTTCTGTCCTTGTGCCAACAGCACTAGGACCACCTGTGGATCAAGATTGTCACAGTCCTATGACTTCAAGTGGGGGTCTGCTTTCATGTCCTGGGATGGCCAACCATAAAACTCTGAGCAAACCTCCCCCAAAATCTAACTCCCTGACACCTAATCAGGACCTGTGTCCTGCTCTGTTATCCATCTCAAGCTATCTCCCTTTGTCTGATGTTATCTTAACTTTACGACTCTGCAACTCTCTTTGCCAACACAAACCATCTGTTTTGTCTGTTGAACTCCTGTTTTATCTAATATGTAAGATTATATTTTATTTGCCAAGTATTTAATATTAACTAAAAAGTATTAAAACGGATGTTTTACCCATATGTTATTGATAAAAATATACAACACCCCCTCAGAGACAACGGCACTCGCCAAAGATGAAGGTGTCAGAGCTGGTCCTCGTCCTCTCCTGTGTCTTCTGTGCCTTTGCTGATGGAAACTCACTTTAAAACTGTCTGAGTCTATGCAGCAATATTTGAGCTCCAGTCTGACTGGTTCACAGTAGAATCTAGGAATTTAACTTGGAATGGATTTCAGTTGTCTCATTTCCAATTAATTAGACAATTATTAATCTTCTAAATTAAACTTGACACAGTGATGTATTAAAAACACTTTCTTGGAAAAAGTTGATTTGTTTTGCACTAGAGAGTGTTGGGACCATAAAGTTCGTCCTTCTGGTTTCGTCTTAGTCCTGCATGAGGACCTTTACATCAGTGGCTGCTCGGACACTGATGGAGAGGTCATGTATTCCCTGGATAGTGAAGAGTTGTGGTACGCAGACTTCATCAACAAGACCGGAGTTGAACCTCAATCCAGTTTTGTGGATCACATGAGCTACGAGGGCAGCGCGTACCAACAAGCTGTGGCTAGTCGACGACTGTGCATGGTGAGCCTGAGATGGCTACGGAGGGTGAGCCACAACGTCTCGCTGGAGCAGGGTGAGGACCGAGAGCATTTCTCTCTGTAAAAATGTCTCCAAAAGTAATAATGCTACAAGATGTGTGAGGATCCACCAGATGACGTCCTCGTCTACACCAGAGACCACTAACACTTTTACGTCACTGGTTTCTATCCTGCTCCTGTCGACGTCTACTGGACCAAGAACGGACAGAACTTGACTGAAGGAACCGACACCAGTGTCCCCCACCTCAACAAAGATGGGTTCTTCAGCCAGTTCTCCAGACTGCAGTTCATCCCACATCGAGGAGACCTCTACGGCTGCATGGTGGATCATCCAGCCCTGGACCGACCACTCACCAGATTCTGGGGTGAGAAACTGATCTATCAGCTGCTGTTTCCAGATGTGGAGCTGAGGTTAATGTTGGTGCGTTTTCTGTCTCCAGATGTGAAGGTGAAGCCCGGCAGGACTAGTCCTGTGGTCTTCTGGGGACTCTGACTGCTGCTCTGCTCACTGTCATGGCTGCAGCCTGGTTCAGAGACGTGCTGCTAGTGTTGGAGGAGAAAGTACACGAGTCTGGCTGGAAGCAACAATGCAGAACAGGCTTTAACGCAGTCTCATTTTTCCTGAAAAATGTGTTCTATACAATAAGACGCGTCCTCTGCAGCAGTGGGAGGGCTTTAAATTCTAAATGTCTGTTTATGTACAAAACTGCTAAAGATTTAAGAAAAACGATGTTAAGCTGGCAGTTGAAACAGTCCAAAGACAAAATGCCAAAACCCTGTAGCACCAAATTCTAATGTTTGGAAATTGTGTCTCTAATGATTAAAGTATTTGTTTATGTTGTGATTGCAACAAAAATGTGTGAATCAAATGTGATGGTATAAAAGAATAAAGTATTTGCTTTGTGCCTACAAATGAAGGTTACGGTTTCTTATGTAATAAAGTGAAGGCTAAAACATCCCCAATATATTTTTTGTGGAATGTTAAATATAATATCTTCCAAACTATCAATTTAAGAGAAATTGTTCTGCCTTGTTACTATTGGTGTGTTTACAACGAAATATGTCGTTATTTTTTTAACTCTAAATCATGATACCCGCCCACCAACTTTTTTTACAAAGGACGGAGGAGTTGCACAGTTTTATGGCCACCAGCAGAAATGATCTCCCGTATTTTAGTGGCGCTCTGATCCGTCTGGTTGAATGCACTCCTCTGTCCAGCCAGGACTCTACATAAGGGCTGATTGATCTCCCTCCACCTGAAGCGTGTCTATTTCATCCATATGATGCAGACGTGGTTTTACATGCACGTAACTGTAAATAACAGGATTTAACATCTGACTGAACGAGACACAAACATCACCACACAGTCCCAGTTTATTTACAGCTGTAAAGTTTTTAATGGGACCTTTTATCGTCAAATAGCCCGTTACTCTTCTAAAGGTTTGTCTGTCTGTATGTCTGCCCGCTGCCAAACCTGATTTCTATCATCAGTTCAGAGAAAAGATGAAGAGGAATCGCCTTAAGGAGCGAGAGCTGAAAGAAATCTGCCGTTTCTGATTTTGTGTGTGAAAGCAGAACAAGGGAATTTTTAATAACTTAAAAACCACATTGTTCCTCTAACAGGTGAAATGTTAAACACGTGCTGTTTCCACTGAGGTTTCGACTGTCACAGCCTTACACCAGTATCAGGCTTTGTTTTTATATAAAATCTGGATTGGTTGAGACTTAAAAAACACAAAAGTAAAATCTGTGATTAACTATTAAAAGGTTCAAATAAAACTTTCCCGTCTGACTGTGGTCTCCCTCTCCTGGTGTTAAGCCTCCGTGTATCCTTTCTTCTATTCTAAAACTCTGCTTTTCACAATGACGGGACAAACCGGTTGATTGCATGAAAATGTTTTCATATTTCTAGATGATAAAATAGCACAGAGCGCAAGATCCTTAACTTTAAAATCAAAATATGGATTCTTTTTTAATGCTGGAGGAGCATTTTCTGCCTGGAAACGGGTGATGCAGCGTCATGTGATCCGTCTCTGGTTCTTTGAAAAGCTCTTGGTGACTGTGTCAGTGTTTGTGAGGTGAACCGAGGAACATGGCTTCATCCTTTCTCAGCGTGTCCCTCCTCTTCATCGCTGTCCACGCAGCAGGTAGGACCAACACTTTGATCCATCACTGTTTACACTGACACACCTGACTCTTTCCTCCTCAGAGGGATGGTTGTTTTATACAGTTGATCGCTGCGTGTTTAACTCCACTGAGCTGAACGGCATCGAGTTCATCTCCTCTCAGTATTTCAAAAAGGTAGAGTTCACCAGGTTCAGCAGCAGCGTGGGAAAATATGTTGGATACACTGAGTTTGGTATTAAGACTGCAGAGTACTGGAACCATAATCCAGCACAGCTGGCTCAGATGAGAGCTCAGAAAGAGATGTACTGTCAACACAACATTGTCATTGATTATCAGGCTGCTTTGAATCGCTCAGGTGAGTTTGTTTTTGTAACATAACTCATTTTCAGACCAACCAGAGACTTATTACTAAGCAACAATCAATGTTTGTGTTCCAGTGAAACCCTACGTCAGACTTGAGTCTGTGGAGCCGCCTGTTGGTGAAGATCCTGCCCTGCTGGTCTGCAGCGTCTACGACTTCTACCCCAAACAGATCAGAGTGAGCTGGGTCATAGACGGAGATGAAGTCCCGTCTGGTGTCACTTCCACTGAGGAGCTGGCAGATGGTGACTGGTACTACCAGGCCCACTCTTACCTGACGTACACGCCCAGGAGACCAGGGGTCTTATACTATGTATAAACATAACGCGATGGTTTCTAGTAATCTAGTAAAATATAATTTTATTTATAAGTAAAGTGCATTTAAACAGAGTTGAAAGTTGTAGCATCACCTCTTCTTTTAACTGCAGTCTGTAAATGTGTAGGACCTGAGACCAGTTACTCCCAGATTTGGGGAGAGGAAAGCTGCTGCTGCGTCAGGGCTCGCAGCAATGGTTTCATCTCACGCTATTCCTACATCCTGCCATGTCGCACTGACCGCCTGCATGTCGTCTTTTACTACATTCATACATTCTTTGCCTTGCGTGCAACTCGCTACAAGCCTTTTCCTTCGCCACCTCTCTTTGCTGTATATCTGACCTCCCAATACATGACCATCTTTCCGTCCTATTACTTTACTTCGTCATGGTTGGTATCGCTAACTTTTCCAGCTTGTTGTCTTTGTTCTTTCAAACGTACCAGATTTCATTCTATTTTAAAGTGTCTAACCTTTTTGTTTTGGGTAGTAGTTGGGATGCGATGCCTGGACGGAGGATGCAGGAGACACAATGTGACCCAAACAAACCTGCTTTAGAGATCGTGTGCTGTTGTTTAACTGACTCGGATGTTCTCACATACAGCAAAAAATAATAGTTGCAGAAAACGTCTGAAAAGAAGTGAAGACAGACAAGATCCTAAGAATAAATAGTCGGCACTATTAGTCCAGTCAGATATTACTGTTGCTGGTCTCTTTGTGTTGCAACAGGTCTGGGGACAAGGTCTACTGTGTGGTGGAACACGCCAGCCTGAAACAACCTCTGGTCTTTGACTGGCGTAAGTACCTGTCTGATAACACACCTGTCTGTCTCCACCTGTCTGTCCTCAGATCTACCCACACCCGACTCAGACATGGACATTATCATCATTGTAACCTCAGAACTGTGCTGGCTCTGGTCTTATTCCTGGCTGGGATACTGATCTACTACCGGAGGAAGACCTGAAATCAGAGCAGATCAAAAAGCTGATTCAGAACCAGTACAGTCCAGGTAACATCAGTCAGAGACAGTTTCCACCAGGTGTTGTACTAAAACACTGCAGTGGGTTTGACGTTTCTCAGACCAGTTTAAAAGACTGACCCTGTCAGTGTCTCTTCTTGTCTTTGTCCCAGGATGGACTAAATGCAAACCTGACACTGGAAAGTTCTGAACCGCGTCTGAAAGGTGATAGAAGCAAGAATTTACATCTGTGAAGAAGCTGCCGTGTTAAACATTCATGATCATGTCTGACTCTTAATAAACGAAGGATTCAAAAGAGGTTTATAATCAATACAGCAATATACACAGAATACTGAGTATCAAAATTGCATTTCACACAGGCCCGTTAAATTTGACCTCAATAAAAGAAACTAAGTTTTAGTAAAATAAAAATGATTCTAATTTGTCTGACATATAATAGATGTACAGATAAATCAGACAAGAACAGAATGACAGTATAAAGTGAACATTTGCTAGTCTGGTTCAAGTAAAGTGTTATGACATTTAAAATACCAGGTTAAATCCAATAAATCTTTACTAGCATAGCACAAAATCATAACGAGAGAGAGAGAGATCTCTAATTTACAACCAGCATGTCAGGTGACCAAAGTGCTGTACAGGATAAATTAAAAATGCAATAAATAATATTAAAACACAATCAAGTACAAACACAAAACAGTTTAAGAGTGAGAAAACGAAAAGTCAAAAAAGTGAATTCCAGGTCCAAGAATTCAACGTCATTATCCTCAAACAAGTGGCCTTTGTCTTTGAGATGATGAAGCGCTGGGTCCTGTCCTGATGTGGTGGCTCTTCTGTGATCAGTATAAGCTTT
>JAUMTR010283961.1:0-11952 GCA_032270685.1 Microctenopoma stevenorrisi | reverse complement strand
AGTCACAAATGCATGGATGCTTGGAAAACCAGCAGGGCTGCGGCCCTCGAGGACCGAGTTTGGACACCCCTGCCATAGAGCGAACATAATAACAGAAGACTGACATCGAAAACAAGAGGCCCAACACACACACACGAAATGCATTCAAGACCTGCGAAAACCGAACATGGGCAATAAATAAAGTAAAACAACAAACAGCAACAGAAGGTAAAGAACAACCAAAACAAAGAACCAGGAATTCAAGAAGAGAAGAACCAAAACCAGTAAGAACTCTCTCATACATCAAAGACATAACAGAAAAAATAAGAGCAACAATGAAAAAACAAAACATAAACTCACCACCAAAATCATACATAACAGTAAGAAAAATATTCGTACACCCAAAACACAGGATACCAACAGGACAAAAATGTGGAGTCATATACAAAATACCATGCAAACTCTGCCATAAAACATACATAGGAGACACCAACTCAACACACGAACAATAGAACATTAAAAAGGAGTGCAAGAAAGAAACTAGTCAAAGACATACAAGAGCAGCAAAACAAGAAGCAGAAAGTCATTAAAGAAATTAGCTGTACCAGATCACTGCCAAAGAGAAAATCATAGAGAGAATCATAGAATGGAGAAAGACAATACACGGATCGTAAACACTGAACAACAGAAATACAGAAGATGGATTAAGCAAGCGATTGAAATCAGGAGACGTCGACACGATACCATAAGGAGAGACGATGACACACTGGATCGCACATAGGACCGGGCCAATAACAAAGAGAGCGCAAGCAGCAGGGGGCGACATCGTCCCCTGCTGCCTGCTGATAAACGGAAGAGGAAGTGACTTCAAACACCGCTCTTGTCTGTTTACTCAAACAAGGGTGGCTCACAGGAAAGAGTAATATGTAAGTCACGTGATCCCACGACCTAGAAGGGAAACAAACGTTGGCTCTGTTTTTAGTTATTCCCTCAGCAGTTGTCAGAGTAAGTAGATTAATTCTGAAAGTAGAGGCACAACACTAGCTTTTCAGCTCTGTTTGTACTATGGAGAAAATGAAGAACGTTGATACATTTTGATCGGTGGTTTTGTTATAATAAAAGGCAGGTAGTAGAGTTGGCACGTCTGATGAGGATGGTACGGGTGTTGACTGGCCACAGTATTTGAGGAAAAGAAAAGGTGAAGAAAGGTAAGTAGAAATAATTACCCGATATCGTTAATATTAATATTATTTTTGAAGCTTTTGTGGATGGGCTTGTTCGAGATGAGCAAGATTTGATCACCGGGGATCGGCGCACAGTGCATGCCGCTGTAATACCGGTTAGATTTGTGCCCGACTTAACGTCGACTCGCTCTGACGTCGTGGCTACGTAAGCAACGGTAACCTCGTGAAATCAAGGCAGTCGCAGATTTCGGAGCAAGGCGCTGCACTTGCGCTCCTCCGGCTGCAAAAGCTCAGGACATGACGGGAAACGTTTGTCTCTCACCTGATCTAAGATCTGATTGGTTTAGGTGTCGGATCCACAACAGGACGTTTAGAAAAATGCCATACATTAGTCTGATTTTTTTACTGAGGAGATCGATTCTATTACAGAATAAATGCTGTGATGGATCAGAGAAAAATGACCCTAACCCTAGACTACAAAGTCACAGATTACTTTCCGATTACTAAAATAACATCTGCACAGATTTTTCAATCCTGACTTTTATTAAGAGACAGATCAATAATCAAAATGTCTGTCTTGTGTTTATTTGGACTGATGTTTGTATTTGTAGTTTAATCCTTAAACTGACATAATGACGATAAACTAGTGATGTGTCCTTTGCGTCGAAGCTTCGAAGCATGCGTTGGGTAATCTCGGGGGAGTTTTTGTGAAGCATGTATCGACGCTTGCTTTGATTACTTATGCAATGACGTTTGAGGCCTCGCGGGCAGTCCGTACCACGTGACTGATTCGGGAACTGGCTAGCAGGTTCACGCCAGATTCGAACAAAAAACGGGCAGCGAAACACAGCTGATTCCCACATCAAGTTGTGTGATGTGTTGGATCATGCACGTGTTACATAGTTTTTAGAACATTCATTCATCGATGGAACCCAACACTGTGGAAAAGCTGCTACTTTTTATACAAAAACAAACGAAAACCTCTAGTTAGTGTCATAAGCACTGTTATAAAGTCACAAGCACATTCAAATCACAACTCTCTCCCTTTATTCACATGCACATTCCTGTGTTAAGCTGCCAATGTAAATACACAAATATTAATAGGATATTAAGATTATATAACTATTGTCATAGCGGTAATAAACGCTGGACTGCACCAGTGACAGGATGTTACAGAGGATCTTCATAATGCGACTCCCAAATGAACTTCAGTCCGACCACATCAGAGGACGCGGCAGACAGCTGATGGTATGAGGGAGGTGAAGATCACCTGTGTGGACTGTGAGAAACTGATCCTCACGCATCAGGGACTGAATCTGATCGGAGTTTGCGATAATTTGTTCAAGTGAACCACTTACAGAGAACACTAGATGACCGCCTACGGCCTTTCTAGTGGTTATTTAATTCTGGGAGTTAGGGTATTAAAATGACATACTAAGACAATATTCGGGATGAATTGCCATAAAAACATTTGTATTTATTCAGTTTAGAGGTTTACACGTCACATCAAAAATCATTGTGCCTCTTTCACTTAAATCGTCCATTTGATGGCGCAGTAGAGAAAATGAAGCATCACAATGCTTCGAACCATGAGTCGACCAGTTGGATGCAAAGCTTCAGCTCATCATGAGGCCTCATCTCACCATCACTACCATAAACACACAAACAATGTAGCATTTTAACAACAAAAACAACAGTTAGTAGAAAATACGATTTTATTTAAACTATGACCAATCTAACAGGATGTGAGAATTCGGTACAGACATAAGCTTGAATGTTGCTAGAAACGTTAGAAACTGTCCAACTTGATGGCGGACTTTCGGCCACTTCTCTTGCTATGTCCGTCTGCTCGACAAGGCGCAGTTCATCTCGAACAAGCTCGGTATAATGATGTCACGTGATGAACTCTTCGAGGTTTCAACAGAATGACGGGATTGTTTCCATGCAATTCGAGTTGCTTCCACGAGGTGGATCCCAATTCCCATACTTGATCGTTTTAGAATTGTAGCTCCTGAATTAATAAAACATTGTCTTGCGTATCTCAAGCTTCACGCAGATTTTTATATTAATTTAAATTTACAGTCAATCTGTCTGAATACAATTGAACTGATTGATAACATGACTGTTTTTGTAATAATTGTTATAATGTCCATTGCCACAGTTGGTAAAGTGGCATGTGCCCTATTGTGTCGTTATTTTAATTGTATGGAGACTGTGGATTTTTACAAACTGGCTAATAATTTCACAGTAAATGAAACATGTCATTCCACATTAAAGTGTCAGTAATGAACCTGGGTGCACTGGAGGAGAAGTCCTTTTATCACTGCTGTCACCTGTTCCTGCAGCAGTCAGAGCAGCTGAGAGATGGCTGGAGCTGGGAGACAGTCCAGGTAAGCAGATCTGTGCTGTCACTCTCATTAGTGTAGACAGAACCTGAAAGCATGAAGTTTGCTGCAAACAATGTAAGTAATGGTATTCTCTGAACTATGTTAAGGGCACACAGGACGGCTACCTGAGGAAGACTGTTCTCAGGTCAGTTGCCATCAACGCAAACCAATTGTGGCACTGGGAAGGATCTAAATCAGACCCTTTGAACCATAGTTCCTGTCAAGCATGGCCAGATCAGGAAGGACAGGAACAGGTAAAAAACTGAATCGTATAATATTACATTAATGTTTTTTAATACAATTATTAACGTAAGCTGTCCACTTTTAATAAACAAAGAGTTGAATCTCGTGAATAATTCTGGTTTGGAACCCACAAACATTGTGCTGCATTTACTAAATTCCACTTTCTTTTCCACCACAGCCTGTTCTTGTTGATGAAGATGATGTGGACTGTATGGTGCCTGAAATCAGCAGTCAGGTGCTTCAATATGAGTATCATGTCCTGTATTCCTGCAGCTACAATACTCCTGTACTGTATTTCAGAGCCTCCACTCTGGGTAAGTTCAATGTTTACGTCAGAGAGTATACTCACTTTATTATTGTTGCATGTAGGTAGTGAGAGTTTTAAGTTCATGTATTTTATTTGATTGTGGTTCGGCCATAATTTACTGTCAGACATGATTCTGAATGCAGTAGCAATGGCAACTGCTAGCACAGTTCTGAAGAGTTTCTGGTGCACCTGTAAATGTCAGAATGACTTGTATAACAGTGTTATCATCAAGAACAATATAAAAGTAAACGTTTGTGTGGCAGGTTTAAATAATACTACAGTGAGACTGGTGAAAAACAGTTTTTAATGCTTGTAATGTTTGTTTGTTTGATTTTCTTCTATTATGTGCCTTATTTGAACACTAACCTACTTGTTTCATCTGTAGGCTTATATTTTAATCTAAAATATTTTATAACATTTTTAATAACTTTTTAGCTGACAGAAGTCAACTAGAGAACATACACTGAACAGCAGAGACACTGCAAAAAATGCTTGTGCATTGTTGTGTTTTACCGCAAAACAAAAAAGTAATAATAAAAAAAAGTATATAAAAGTATAATTCAAGTGACAATTATTACTAAATCATTTTTTAAGATAATAATTTGCATTTATTTGATATTGAGGTCAGAGAGAGACATACAAACACATGAAAAACCGAGGGTGTGACATGTGCAACAAAGGTCTCAGGTCAGACATGAACTGGCAATGTTGCAGTTACATGGCATATGTACAAACCTCTTGGCGACCAGGGCATGACCTCATTGGGGAATGCTAAAATATCATCTCATATTTGAAAGTATTGTGTATCATCTCATATCACCATACTTTCAGGAGGAGGTCTGTATACCTTTAGAATATTTCAGCAGGACCTCCTCTGATATTTTGTGGTATCTTTCTCAAAAAAGGTTAATCCGATAGCAACTGGACTTGTAAGTTTCTTGACGACGTTTCGCCCTTCTATTCAGAGGGCTTTCTCAAGTCTCAGACTTGAGAAGCCCCAAGTCTCAGACTTGAGAAAGCCCTCTGGATAGAAGGGCGAAACGTCGTCAAGAAACCTACAAGTCCAGTTGCTATCGGATTAACCTTTTTTGAGATAACCATGACCTGGATGACTGAGAACCTTCACAGATTTGTGGTATCTTCTTTTTCATGTCAGATGGTAGGAGTCTATCATTAGAAGAAGTCTGGAGTTCTGTTCATCAAAACCTCAAGGTCCAACTTCACAGCAGTCCTCTTAATACAATCACTCAGCAGGTAAAACCAGTAAAAATCCAGCTGCCAGCATTATTCTTCTTCTTGTCATCCAAGTTCCACTGAGTTCTTGTCTTTGGGTCTGTGTGACAGGAACATCCCTTTTTAGGTCAGCCTTTTTTTATCCTCCACCCTTGTAGAACACAGGACTTCATGAAGCCTGTACTGCAGGCAGCTCAGGAGCAACACAGGTGAGGAATGCTGTTACATTCATTATTTTAAGGCTGCTATTATTGAAGTGGTCCTATCAATCATTGTTCAACCTTCTTCAGTGTTTCACTGCACTTCGCATTTGAACTAATAGCTTTTAGTAAGTTAAAGCTAGTTTTACATATACTGTGCAATGGAAAATTATACATACTTCTTAAAAATTCCAAACAACCACAAAATTAGTTTTATTGGGATTTTATATGATAACCCACAGTGCATATTTCTTCACTTTACTTTGATACCTCTAAAACAAATCCAGTGAAATCAGTTGCCTTCAGAAGTCACCTAATTAGTAATTAGACCCCTGTATGTAATTTATTCTTAGTATAAATGCAGATCTTCTGTGAAAGCCATTCTGTGAATGTCAAAGAACAAATATCACCAGACAAAAGAACCACCAGGTCAGGAATAAAGTTGGGGTATAAAAAATATCCAGAGCTTTGAACATCTCACAGAGCACTGTACAAATCTAAAAAAGGAAAGAGTCTGGCAGAACTGCAATTTGAAACAAGATATTGACGACATTTTGTGACAAAATGTGGAAAGGTTCAAGGGATATAAATATTTTTTTAAGGCGCTTCAGGTTCTTGCTAAGCTATTTCAACTGAATTTTGAGTTGAGTGTTTTTACCTCTAAATGTGTAGATGTCTACTATGCTTATATTGTCTCTGTGTGTGTCTGGGCAGTCCAGTAAACTACGTCAAGGTGTGGCTCAGTGTGGTGGGTCCTCTGGTGGGTCTGGAAATTTCTGTGAAGTATTCCACCCATGTTCCATCCTGCAGCTAAACCAGATTGAATCTGCACATGCTCTGCTTCACTCTGTCAGCAACAGTGTAAATAAATTAGATAAATTATACAATAACACAAAAGACATCTGATAATGCACAAGTTCACATGTTTTATGAACTTGACATTGCTTTTAAAGACAGACAAAACCGAATCTAATACATGCCCTGCTGTTTCATCATTTTAAGTTTCCAATTTTTAAGTAAGCCTGAATTCTTATCAACAAGTAAGGAACTGCTGGACACGTTCCATCCATGCCAGTTGCAGAAAGGATCAATTCTTTCTCTAATAGTTAGGATTTGACTGCAGTCTTCTCTTGCATGCCCCCAGATGCTTCAAAATTCTTCTGCTAATCTCCAACAAGCAAGAAGAAAATTCAATCATAACCCCAATCCTATGGTGTTGTATTTGTGCTGCTATTCATACAAACAAAACGCGATATTTTGAGCACAGAAAATTTTGTACTCAAAGTATCATCTATAAAAACACACATTTTATAAACTTGTCCTCTCGCAAATGTCTTTTCTTTCTCTGTCACTCGCTCAGTGTCTCACTTTTGTGTTCGTTCAACTCCACCTGTGCGCTCGCTCAACTCCTGTTACAGCGTTACAAATGTGCCACAAAACCAACCAATCACAGACCAGAAGAAGGATAGCCAATCACAACACATCAAGATTGTCAGTCTCGCTCAAGCGAGTACTCTCTGCTAGTACTGAGATTCAGATTCAGATTTTATTGTCACATGCACAGTCCTACACAGTACAATATGCAGTGAAACGACCTCAGAAATATACAAAGAACAACAATTTATTCTCCAGGAATGCAATCACTTGAATAAAGTGACGTAGAGAGTGAAGTGACGTGGAGGGTGTTTTGATGTAGTGGAATGGATTTGTAACCTTGGGCGGGTGTGCGGTGTGCGTTTCCATGTAGGTGCTATAGAGTGTGATCTATATTTTCAAAAGGTCAAAATGTCCATTGAACGGTGTCCATGAGGTCCAGGGTGTGCGCAACTGTGCATGTGTGTCCAGATGAGGGGGTCTGTGCAGTCCATTCCAGGGGTGGCTGAGGTCTGCTGAGTTCCTTTGCGATCTTCCTGCCCTCGGTCAGCCTTGGAAGGGAAATCTATGCGGTAAGATGAAAGAAATATAGAAATAATAATGAGATGACAAGAAATGACCAGATGTGCAAGTGTATATAGGTGACCATGGTTGATATTTGTAATGTAAGATGTGTATGGTGCAAAAATGCGTGTTGAGTGTGTATGCAGTTGTGAAAAATGAATGTGCAGAGTATGAGTGTGCATAAGTGTATGAGTGAGAGTGTGAGTGTGCTATTCTGGATGTGGAGTGTTGGTCCTGGTCAGCAGTTAGCGGTCTGGTTGAGGGACCGTGTTGCCTGAGGGAAGAAGCTCCTCCTCAGTCTCTCTGTGTTGGCTTTCAGAGAGTTGAAACGTTTTCCTGACCGCAGCAGAGAGTCCATTGCTGGGGTGGCTGAGGTCCTTCACGATCTTCCTGGCCTTGGTCGAGCACCGCCTCTTGTAGATTGAATGCGCTCAGCTGATCGCACCACTCTCTGTAGAGCCCGTCTGCACTGCACGGTGCTGTTCCCAAACCAGGTTGTGATGTTCCCCCATCAGCATGCTCGCTATGGTGCAGGTGTAGAAGCACAAGTGGTTAACAGGTGAGGTCAGTTGCTGCCGATGAGCCATTTCCAGAGCTGCTTTAGCCTTTCCTTAATTGGACTGCCGCAGCACGCTTGGAACGAGGAGGAAAACGTCAGAGCAATCTGCAGCCAGAGCCGAAAGGCCAGCCTCCAATTGCATCCAGGCATCCACGCAGCAGCACCAGCATACTAATTGGAGTCATACAGGGAGGAGGAAAGCAGCAGTAACGCATGACCAGCTAACATACACTACTGTTAACAGTTGATAATTTCACAGTATAACATTAAAGCAACAGAATTTTCTAGAGGTTGAATGCATTATGTTGCCAATTACATGTTTAGTGACAGTTGTTTATTTAGGGGAAAAATATATATATATTTGAGCAGATTTAACACTAGGGCCATGGTGCACCTGAGTCAGAAATCTGGTGTCATCTAGACAAAATTGTTTCTACTGTGAACTTATCAATTGTTGACAGTAGTTTAGTATAGTAAAAAAGCAGGAATACAAGCGATGAAAACAAAAATGTATAACTCACCTGACGCTGTGGGACAACACTAATTGTTTTCATATGGCGTTATAATTGTTAGACTTGTGTTGTCATAAATAAATATGTTAATTTCTCTTATTTTGTAAGGATGTTTTCGTATTGTCACTTTATTTTGGGATGATATGGGATCCTACTTCCAGTGTTGTGACGTGCCAACTGCTTAAAATGCTTTTCTTTCATGCATAAGTTAATAAAAAGCAAAAAGTAAGCAGCAAACTGTTTATTTGAGCTCAACAATATGTATATATTTTGTGCAGCAGCCGGCAGAGAGTACTTGCTTGAGCGAGACTGACAATCACAGACCTTCTTCTGGTCTGTGATTGGTTGTTTCTGTGGCACATTTGTAACGCTGTGACAGGAGTTGAGCGAGCGCACAGGTCGAGTTGAACGAACACAGAAGTAAGAGAACAAAGAAGAAACTTGCTGGAGAACAAGTTTATAATATTCGTGTTTTTAGAGATGATAGCAGACACTTAAACAGTTTTTTAATAACAAAATGTTTTTGCTTGCTCGGTTTACATTTTTTTGTGCTCAAAATATCCTGTTTTGTTTATAAGATTAGTGGCACAAACATAACGCCATACAATCCTGGCTTCTGTCCAGTGGCCAAAGACACAGTTAGATAGTTACAGTGATGTGAAAAACTATTTGCCCCCTTCCTGATTTCTTATTCTTTTGCATGTTTGTCACACTTAAATACTCATCAAAAACCGTTAACTATTAGTCAAAGATAACATAATTGAACACAAAATGCAGTTTTTAAATTAAGGTTTACGTTATTAAGGGAGAAAAAAACTCAAAATCTACATGGCCCTGTGTGAAAAAGTGATTGCCCCCCCTTTAAAAAAAAAATAACTTAACTGTGGTTTATCATACCTGAGTTTAATTTCTCTAATCACCCCCAGGCCTGATTACTGCCACACCTGTTTCAATCAAGAAATCACTTAAATAAGAGCTACCTGACACAGAGAAGTAGACCAAAAGCACCTCAAAAGCTAGACATCATGCCAAGATCCAAAGAAATTTGTAAAGTAAAGTAAATTCAGGAACAAATAAGATCTATCAGTCTGGTAATGGTTATAAAACCATTTTTAAAGCTTTGGGACTCCAGCGAACCACAGTGAGAGCCATTATCCACAAATGGCAAAAACATGGAACCTTCCCAGGAGTGGCCGGCCGACCAAAATTACCCCAAAAGCGCAGAAACAACTCATCCTAGAGGCCACAAAAGACCCCAGGACAACATCTAAAGAACTGCAGGCCTCACTTGCCTCAATTAAGGTCGGTGTTCACGTCTCCACCATAAGAAAGAGACTGGGCAAAAATGGCCTGCATGGCAGATTTCCAAGGCGCAAACCACTTTTAGCAAAAAGAACATTAAGGCTCGTCTCAATTTTGCTAAAAGACATCTCAATGATTGCCAAGACTTTTGGGAATTTTTTTTCTCCCTAAATAATAAAAACCATCATTTAAAAACTGCATTTTGTGTTTACTTGTTATCTTTGACTAATAGTTAAATGTGTTTGATGATCAGAAACATTTTGTGTGACAAACGTGCAAAAGAATAAGAAATCAGGAAGGGGGCAAATAGTTTTTCACACCACTGTATTTGGTGACTAATTGATTGTAAACTTAAGGCTTTTACTCACTTCCTGCAGATGGAGGCAAACCCCTCTGAAGCAGGCTAAGGTACAATATAAAATACACTTTAAACTGGTAGTAAACTAAAAACAGACAAGAAACATTAGCAGTAGTTTAAAGTGATGGTGCTGTACAGTCCATAATAATGAGACAGCCCCACTTAGGTTGAGTGTCCAAGTAGCAGCATGTAAAGCGCAGTGGTGCAAAGAGTTTATAAACCAGGTGTGTGTAAGTGAGAGCAGAGTTTATTGTCCAGCTGTTTGTGGTGGCAGTGGGAGGACCATTAGTGTACAAAAGATTATGTGGCATTCCACCAAACCCCCTTTTCTGCAGGACACGCTGAATCAGAGAAGCATTGACTGTACACATGACATGTGAAATTCCATCAAACTCACCCCTCTGCAGGGTGTGCATGATTCTCAAAGGTGCACTGGCAATCAGCCAGTCAGATGTTGAGTATAATGTCCAAATGCACCTTGACAGTTTTATGGTGCTTAAAATTGCTGATTCACTGTTTACCACTATACACAACACAAAGTATACCTGCAGAACATAATTCATAGCGGACAATGTGACGGACAGTTGCAATCAATCCTTAACTGCTACCGCAATTCACACCTTCCACAGCCAATCTGTTTCATCTTTTATGCATGCAACACTCGTTCAATGTGCGGAGGAGACTGGACAAGTGACGTCACTAACTCCACACTTCAGGCTCCAGTTCAAAGCACCCTACTCCACTACTGTTGCTTTGCGTCACACTGGGTGTTAAACAGATATTGATATTTGTTAGATTATATTGTTATTTATTCTTATTATTAGGGATCATTGTCTGTTATGTCAATGTTTACGTTTAGATTTTATTTTATACATTATTTGTTTAGAGATAGTATTACCTTAAGGCTGATGATTGTGAATATGTTTGCTTTAAGTTGTATAGGTTAAATATTATACAGCTGTACAGTTGTATAATATATTTATACATGTGTATATGTATATATTTATTGATATGTATATAAATCTCATTGTTAAGAGACCACACACACACATACAACTTTCATTGCATCACAGATTACAGAACACATATTTCATAGTTCACAAAGCTTTTATTGCTTCACAGAATATAGTTGACAGATAACTAATAAAATTGAAAAACAAGAGGACAAAGATAAAATTACATTACTGGATTATTGAAGAGTGGCATGTAAATAATTATGTGTAAATAAATAACTGGAATTGACATCTCATTTTTACTGGCCAACCTGTGGTGATTGTTGCTTAATCATTGAACTATTATTGAGTAAGGTAACAAGTTTGGAATTCAGAAAACCAACACCCACACAACAGGTAAAATGTTCTGAATCTGATGGTTTAAGGGAAAAAGCTATTGCGTAGTCTGCGTAGTAGAGTCTGCTGGAGTGCTAACAGTCCATGTGAGGGGTCAAAGACAATGCAGCTGCCTTCCTGATTCAGCAATTGTGGAAGATCTCTTCCAGAGACGCTCCATGATGTTGCCAGCTGTTCAATCCATTGAATTTATATCTGATCAGCCACTCTGGTGTTGCCAAACCATACAGAGATGCAGCTAGTTTGGACTTTGTCTGCAGCGCCCCTGTAAAACTTGAGGAGGAAGGTGGGCCCAGTTCAGACATCTCAGCAAATTCAATTCAATTTTATTTATATAGCGCCATTTTACAACAAAAGTTATCTCAAGGCACTTTATAGTGTAAGGTTTAAGACCTTACACA
>JAUMTR010283860.1:0-11973 GCA_032270685.1 Microctenopoma stevenorrisi | reverse complement strand
CAAAAATCTTTCTTTTCATGTGAATAAAGAACCTTTTTTAACTTACATAACACTTAATTCTTAAGTTAAGTCATCTGTTCTCTATATTTTTCAAATTTATACAATTTTTTTTAGACTTAATTACTGTTATAAGGTTATAACATTTTGCTTGTTAACCAACTTGTTCATGTGGTTTGCTTAAGTTATTACCTTTGACAAACTTATCAAACACAGTTGAAGATATTTATAGTTTAAACTTATTTATTTTAGCTCCATTATGTTGAAAGATATTTATAATCAAATGTTCCTTAAGTCAAAAGTTATTTTTCATCAAATACTGTGCTTTATCACTCTTTTCCTGGTAAGATTGAATCCATTACATTTGAATGATTATTTTATGGTACAAAATCTTGTCAAAAAGTTGAAATTTTATTTGAACAGAATAACAGTTCATCTCATAGAACACAATAAATTGTTTCTCATGTAGGGCATCATTTACCCCAACCTTTTCTTTGTGGTGCTTAATTTGCTATGTTACAGGTATAAAAATCACATGAGCATCTGCATCTGCAAGGCAGTGCTCTAGTTATGTCAGTTTTTTTTTATACACTGGTCCCCTTGATGACTGTTAGAAATTTTAGTATCATCAATATACTCATCCCAGTTTGTAATTTTAGTGTCATCAGTATACTGGTCCCCCTACATGCTGTTAGTTACTTCAGTGTCATCAATATAGTGGTCCCCTAAATGAATGTTTGTAAATTTTATGTCAGTTATACACTGGTCTCCTTAATGGCTGTTTGAAACTTTAGTATCATCCTGAGCTCCAGATAATTATTTTTGAAATCAGTACATATCATCAATTTTTGAAAATAATCAGTATTTAATTTAGCTTGATTAGAAATAAGTTATAGTAATACAGAAAAAATTATTTTGTTTCATTAAGTTGCAACCTGTCTGACTGTCAAGACCCCAAAGGTAATTTGAAAATAGTCATTTCTGACTATCAATAGGTGCCATATCAGTAAACCTTTCGCTGGTTAGTTAGACAAGTAGCAGATGAATTCAATGAACTATTCTTTAATGCAGATTGTTCTTAATGCAGACACCCTACTTAAGGTCAAATTTCTGCTCAGAACTGATCATAAATTTAGACAATGTCTTCCAGGTACATCATTATAATTGTTTTGGTTGTAAAGTACTCATTCTTAAAGACAATTTATGCCCAGTTTCTTGTTAAATTAGTAATGGGCTTATAGTGTAGATCTAGGCTGAGAGGCTTTTAAATTGATAATAATCCTCTATGTCTGCTATATTTGCTCATATATAAATTATAAGTAAATTACAGAGAGATAGCTTCATTTGAATTGGCTTCTTCACTGAAACAAATGATGACTCAATAATAAGGAATTAAATTGATGAAAATTTTGATTGAAAGAAATTATTATACACACATCATTTAGTCAGTAAGCATCACACCACAAAAAACCAGTAAGCATCACACCACAAAAAACCAAACCAATATTGATTTATAAGGGTGTTCAGTCTGATGAATATACCAGACATTACAATAATATTTTTTTTTGTTCACCAAATTATCAAAGGGCTTAACAATTTATCAAAGCTAAACTTTATTTCAAAGTGGACACACAGTTTATTCTAAATATAAGCTTATAAATATCAGTCCCACAGTATGAAAATCGTGAAGTCAGTATGTCATTGACAGCTTATTTTACCTGTTAATATATATGTCTTATTTTATGTGACTTGTTACTATCGCTGAAAACTTTATTTATGATTTCATTGAGCAGAATTCTCATGAGGAATTGAGTCTCAGATTATTTATTTTGCTCTGCCATTTGATTGTTTCGAAAAACAACCCCTTAATAATATTGATAATTGATTGTTTTGATTTCGCCATGTTTTCGGGATTTACCGTCAAAACAGTAAATGACAAAAATGATAAATTGGGTTTATACAGTATATTGAAAAGTGAAAATGGTAAGAAGGGTTTTAAATAGTATTTATAATTGTATCATAAAAGAAATGATTTTTATCGGTGAATAATAAATTACAGGCCCTGGTTAGTGTCATTCACCTATGATCATTAGGATACTATAAGACTGTATCAGTAGCGTTTCTCAACAGTACAGAATTAATACCATGCCAGGGACCACTAGTTAATCAACTTAACATTTTTATGCAATATAAACCTTTCTTTAGAGGTTAGCATGTTAATTTGGATCAAATTTGTATAGATAATAGACAATATTTACTAAATGAATCCATTTACCATTTTGACCAAGCGATTTACTATATAAATATATAATTAATTTATCATTTTTGACATTAACTGATTTGATTGTCACCCATTTCTGGAATTGTGGAAGGGTAATCTCCCTTTTGGCTTCAATTAAACGCAGACTACATCTGTAACATTATTATTCACGCCTTAAGTGAAATTGCTGCCGTATTATTATCTTGTTGATTGTTAAGCGGAAAAAGCTGGCTTTATCATTCCGAACCAGCATAATGTTTGTTGTCTACATTCTATATTATATATGATCAAAATCATTACAAAGTAAACCTTGTACACATTATAATCGTGACAAAAGCATAATTCCATATTTCTTAATGTATCCTGTACATCTTGTATTAAAAAACTATCCGTATCCTGGGTAAATATTTAAATAATTTATGCAGGTACACAGCCTATCTGGAGCTGATCATTAATATACTCGTCCCCATTTGTAATTTCAGTGTCATCAATATACTGGGGCCCTTTAATAACTTTGTGTAGCTTAAATGTAATTATGTCTTTCCATTTAGGGGGAGACATATTGATTTTGTGCTTTCCGTCAGTCTGTCCGGGTCCTTCCGTCCGTCAGTCCAGATTTGTTTCTCCGGACCATAACTCTAAGATTTTTCAATGGAATTTTCAAATAATTTCACATATGCATTCCTCATCATCAGAAGGTGAGGCATAAGCAAGACCCAGGTCTGACCTCAAAGGTAAGGGTCACACTTGGAGATCAAATATCAAAATTGGCTCATATTCAGCTTGTCCGAACCATAACTCTAAGATTTCTCAACGGAATTTAAAACTATTTTACATATGCATTCCTCATCATCAGTCGTTGGCATGCGCAAGACCCAGGTCTGTACCTCAAAGTTCAAGGTCAAACTTGGAGGTCAAATGTCAACATTGGCTCAAATTCAGCTTGTCAAGACCTTAACTCTAAGTTTTCTCAACAGAATTAAAAAAAATTTCACATATGCATTCCTCATCGTCAGTCGTTGGCATGCGCAAGACCCAGGTCTGTACCTCAAAGGTCAAGGTCACACTTGTAGATCGAATATCAAAATTGGCTCATATTCAGCTTGTCTGGACCATAACTCTAAGATTTCTCAACAGAATTTAAAACTATTTTACAAATGCATTCCTCATCATTAGTCGGTGTGGCATGCGCAAGACCTAGGTCTGTACCTCAAAGGTCAAGGTCAAAATTAGAGGTCAAATGTCAACATTGGCTCAAATTCAGCTTGTCAAGACCTTCACTCTTAGGGTTCTCTACAGAATTTAAAATTATTTCACATATGCATTCCTCATCATCAGTTGGAGTGGCATGTGCAAAACCCAGATCTGTACCTCAAAGGTCAAGGTCAAACTTGGAGGTCAAATGTCAACATTGGCTTAAATGCTGCGTGTCTAAACCAATGGAGGTTTCTCAATGGAATTTAGAATTATTTCACATAATTATGCATTCTTCATCATCAGTCGGTGTCATGGATTATTAGCACATTAGTGGGGTAAAGGTATGTGTGTGTGTGTGTGTATGTGAGGGGGAGACATGTTTTTTCAAAAACAAGCTCTAGTTTATATACTGGTCCTCATAATGGCTGTTTGTCACTTCTAGTGTCATCAATATACTGGTCCCCTGAATGAATGTTTAATCATTTTCTCAATTACAGGTATTCACTGGTCCCCTTAACGACTGTTTAAAGTTTATTGTCATCTATATGCCATTCTCCTGAGTGTCTGTCTATAGCTTTAGTATCTACCTATACACTGATATCCCAAATAGCTGTTTATTATTTCAGTGTCATCTATATACTGTTTTTTTTAGACAAAAGTTAATTGGGTAATCTGTATTTTGTATACAACTGCTAACATAAGGTTTTCAAAAAAAAATAAATTAGCATTTAGTTACCCAATTATTCTCAAGACTATTGCTATTTTGCAAATATCAATTGGGTAAATACTCAAATATCCTACTAATCTATAACCCGGCCCTAAATGACTTTGTTACTTCAGTGTCATCTATATATTGGTCCTCTTAATGACTGATTGAAACTTGTATGAATACTGGTTCCCTTAATGGCTGTTTGTAACTTCAGTGTTATCTATATACTGGTCTCCTAAATGGCTGTTTGTAACTTCAATGTCATGTATATACCTTAATGACTTGTTGTTACTTCAGTGTTATGTATATACTGGTCCCCTTAATGACTTATTGAAACTTGTTTGTATGTAAATCATCAATCTCTCAAGTCTATATTTTAGACTCGGACTCAGAAATCTGGATTTCTAAAATGAAATTTTACATGATTTTTATTCAAGAAATACAACTCCAAGCACTGATTTATGCATACATGTAGTAAAATGTCACATTGGAAATGTATGTTTCTTTAGTGTCAGTCTAAATCATAGACTTAAACAGTTTGATGAATTAGGACCCTGGACTCCTGAATGACTGTTTGTATTTTTGGTGAAATAGATGGGACTAGGCTTATGGTAATTTTTGACATTAACTTGCTTTTCATATTCTGTATAATGCAATTTTAATTATGTAATTTGATAAACATTTCTTATCAAACATTCTTATTATGTGGGTCCAGAATTTTTTTCCTAAATGGTGCCAAATAACCATAATTTTCATCATGGCAGATATTCAAAAAAAAATTGTGTATGTTATATCAGAAAAATTATATCATGTGCCAGTTTGTATTATAGAACAAAATGCAACACATAGTCACTGTAGAAACTAGAAACTATTTCCACCTATAAATACAGGTTTTGAACCTTTGCATGTGGGTAAGAACTTTATTTATAATTTACTGATTGCAGATGTACATGGCGCTGGTGATGTTGGTCAGATGCATGGCAATTTGAAGAGTCAGAGTCCACATGATGAGTAAGGTTAGGAACATGTATTATACACAATATGGATTCTTTGCTGAATGCTTCACTCATCATCTAAACATATCCTAGGCCAAATGTCCTTGTGAATCACTATTATTTATATATTAGTTGTAGCTCAGTTTTGCACAAAGTGCTCATTGTGAGCTATTGTGAGTGTCTGATGACTGCTTGTACATGTATTTGTCTGTCTTCAGCTTTTAGCTTGTGAACACTTAAGGTCACAAAAATGTAGGTTAGTTGGTGAAATCATAGGAAAAACTTGTGAACAATGCAGAAGTCCCATTTATTGACCGATCCTCATGAAACTTTATCATGTTGCTTGTTTTTTTTTTAATCAAGTTTGAGTTTGAAACTGGGTCACATGGGCTCAAAAAGTATTCCACTAGGTCAAATCTTAAAAGAAAAGATTGTAGACATTCTGGAAGCCACACTTAGGCCTAATTTACCTGAAATCTAGGTCATGTTTGAAACTGAGATTTATAGGTTCAAAAAGTATGTCATGTCTCAGAGACTTAGAACACTCTAGAAGCCACATTTTGGCTTGATCTTCATGAAACATTATCAGAATATTTTTCTCTTTGGCATAAGCATTTGATTTGAGACTATGTCATATCAGGGATATTATTTGAAATTTCCTTGTTTTAAACCACAGTGACAGCATTGTTTTCAATGTTCCAAGTACAAACCTATGTGATTCTTGCAAGGAAGTAAAGATTCACAGACAAATTTGGAACTCAAACGTCTAAATGTGCATAGAAATGATGTCATTTTAAATCTCTCAAATTTGATTAAGCCTTCCAGCTGGCTTGCGGTAGGTCAGTGGTTCTACCCGAATGAACTCTATGCCTGATATAGGGTACAGAGGTCCCCTTGGGTCTTCCTCCACCTGTAATGAGCTGGATGTCGCGATATGCCTGAGTTATTGTTTAAGGGACGTTAAATTCCAAATAAACAAACAAACAAATCAAATTTGATTGGGGGCCTCTGTGGCTGAGTGGTTATAGTCGTTGACTTGCAATCTCTCAGCCCTTCACCGATGTGGTTTCGAATCCTGGTCTGGGCACTTCGGATTGGTCAAGTGAGGAAGCCTTCCAGCTGGCTTGTGGTAGGTCGGTGGTTTTACCCGGGTGCACTCTGTGCCTGAAATAGTGTGCAGAGTTCCCCCGGGGTCTTCCTCCACCTGTCATGAGCTGGACATCGTGATATGACTGAAATACTGCTAAAGCGACGTTAAAATCCAAATAAACAAACAAATAAACAAATTTTATTAAATACTGTCTTTATACATGTGTAATATATGATTTGATTACTCCTACTTGAAAGGCCCATTTGATTATTATATGACTTGTTTCCAGTGATACTGGTTGCTCTGGCATATGTTAAAATATTAATAACCTCTCTTGTTTGCTTCAAGCAAATGTGAACAGTGGTGAACCATCAGGTATTGTGAGCAACAAGGATGATAGCAGGGATGATGACAGAGAACAAATAGAAAGAACTTTGCACACCCTGAGGGCAAAATCAAAACTGAAGAGTACATCAGGTCAGAGCATAATGAAAATTACCATTTATTAGCTCACCTGAGCCAGAGGCTCATGGTGAGCTATTGTGACTGGACTTTGTCTGTCGTCTGTCCATCGTCCGACCGTCAACATTTGCTTTAAACAATATCTCCTCCTAAATGGCTTGGCCAATTTTGATAAAACTTTACAGAAATATTCCTAGGGTGGTCCTCTTTCAAAGTTGTTCAAAGAATTTGATTCCATGCAGAACTCTTGTTGCCATGGCAACAGAAAGGAAATATTTTAAAGATCTTCTCCTCCAAAACTAATGGCCAGATTGGAAAATAATATGGCATAAGTATTTCTTGGGTGACCCTCTTCAAAGATTTTTTTAAATTATTTTGATCTGTTAAAAGACATGGCAGCCATGGGGAGGAGTCAGTTTTCCTTATATGTATATAGTGAAAAGTTTTAAAATCTTCTTCTCCAAAACTAGAGGCCAGATTTGAAAATAATTTGGCACAGATGTTCTTTGTGTGACCCTCTACAAAGATTATTCAGATTATTTTGATCTGTTAAAAATCATGGCCCCCAGTAGGAGGAGTCAGCTTTCCTTACATGTATATAGTGAAAACTTTAAAAATCTTCTTCTCCAAACCTAGAGGCCAGATTTGAAAATAATTACGGTAGGCACAGATGTTCCTTGTGTGACCCTCTACAAACATTGTTCAATTTATTTTGATCTTTAAAAAAGCATGGCCCTCAGGGGGTGGAGTCATTTGGGATGAAAAAGTAGGATGTAATGTCAAGTTCTGAAAAGCCTGTGAGCACTCAAGAGGCTCAACAAAAGTGTTTTTACTATAAAATGAATGTGAGGTTTTAAGTTGGAATGCAAAGGTTCAAAAAGAAGGTCACTAGGCCAAATGTAAGAAAAGCTTGTGAGAAGTTTAGAGACCATAATTTTGCTTGGTTCTTTTATAGTTTTAATTATATTATTATTGCTATACTTAGGTGCATCTCAAAGTCCTAAAGGCCTTCTTGTTATACTGTCATAGAACTGTAAGCTTGTATGTGAGTTGATATGTTTGGCACTCTGTTCTACAACCACTGACTGAAATTCAGCAAAAACTCCATGAAACACTCCTCTTAACTATATTACAATTAATAAGTGACGAGGTTCAAATAATTTCTATATGAATCCTTCTTTTACAGGCAAAGAGAGAATGGTTCAGTTTCTAGGAGAGAACAAACTGGAGTCATTGAGCAAGTTACCTCTACATGGAGCAAGTTACCTCTACATGATCAGTATTTGAAGACTCATGCCAAACTATTCAATGAAAGGACAACTGTTAGAGAAAACACATGTTTGGCTTTGAAAAAGATGGCATCAACTTAAATTTTAATGCCTCCACTTTCACTGTGGCTTGGCCATTCTTTCATCTAACTGTATGACAGTATTTTTTCCTTGCATGTACCTCTGAAAATGCTTGAACAACAGTCATGATACTTGACAAAGATCTTGTTACCTCAAACTTCCTACAGTTTGGCTTGTATAGGACTCTTATTAACTTGTGTGTCTTTAACTCAGAAATAATGGTGGAAAGGTTGCATATTTAGTACTTAAAAGCTGTAAATTAACTTGGTTTTATCTGAATGATAAATAAGATCTTGTAAACCCTTCAATCTCAAAATTGATTCAATTCATTGCATATGGCTAGTAGAAGACTCATATTGATCTTGGTGTCTAAACTCACTGGCCAAAGGCATAAGATCACATCAAAATTTAGCACATGTTTTTAGTTAAATGCCATAGTTGTATACAAGGACAGTAGATATGAACATGTGTTAAATGAAGATAAAATATTTAGCATGTTTTCAGTAGGAGTATTAATCCCCAACAAGATAGTTTGCTGTTGCTTCAGAATGATCATTTACAATATTTCAATAAAAATGCTGGTTGAATTACATCAAATATATGTTAAGATTAGATCTTGACTCTCATTGTTAACAGCTGTGAGTCAGAGTTTTGCTTATAAGCAATTAAGTCACAATTATAATGATGCTACGTTTGCTTAGGTTCACATATGTTGCCCTTGACCTGATGAAAAACACAAATTTGTGTAACCATATAACATTCCTTTAATAAACAATGAAGGGATTGTATGAAACTTAAAAACAAGAGGCAGTTATTCATCTACAGTTAGGTCAGAATCACTTATGTGATTAAAGAGTCAGTATATATAAGAAAAGTGTCAAAGAATTGAAACAAAACACAGCATTGCATCTAGGATAATTTTTGTTTAACCAGAGTTTAGATTTTTTATGAAATATGAAAGAAATAATGTATTATGTATTTGCAGTGGTGCATGGGCAGTTTGATTCAGTTTATTTAGAGTTAAGAACCCAGATATATTTGTCTGCTATACCTTTGTAAATAAAATAGGTCTATAGAACCTCATTTCTCAGGTCAAAACCTGTTTGGGATCTTAAGTTATGCCGTAGTTACTACCTTTAAGTTGAATAAATATTTAAGATTGGACCCTGAATTTATGACAGATATATGCACAAAATAACTATATTAAGAAAAATGTTGCCCAGCAGTTTCACTCAAAGTATGTACACTAATGTACAGAAATGCTCTAACTTACATGTGACTTTATATTCAGAACTGAATCAGATAAAACAACCTAAATTTTTATAAGTTACTTAAACTTCTTTATTGTGTGATATAAACTTATTGAACAGGGAATATCAATTCACATAAATTACTTGGACTTATAATGAAAAAGAAAAAAAGTTTGTTGCATTTAGCCTTACAATAAGAATAAATTTTCATTAAGTGCTATACGTGTTTCTTGTTTTTTGTTCTACTATTAGGACTCCAGCCTTAGTGACCTTATGGTAAGAGTGTCGGCGTCTGGAACATATGATGTTGGTATAATCAGTGGCAATGAGATATGGATCCAACAAGTTTTTTCCTGAATGGTGCCATATAACCCATACAGTGTGATGGTGCCGTAAAACCCAACTCAATTCAAATCAGTAATCAGTGACATATCTGAGTCATTGAATTGGTTCCTTTTCTTTGGTTGTTACCTTTACACTGAATAGAAGCTTGAGACGTTCTCTAGCACTTCAACTAACTATACTCAGACATTACATGTAACATTGCCTCTTCATTATACTGGTATCCATTGTTTTCTTTTGTTAAACGTATAAGTATAAAACTGCATACAATTGAACCCAATGCCCAAATTCTACCTATGACCTATTCATTAGATTAAGAAGAAGTACTCGTTTTTCTTCCGACCATAGTGGCATAGTGATGAGAATGTCCACCTCTGGAACTAGAGGTTGTGGGTTTGGTCCTTTGCCGTAACATCCAAAGTTACTTAAATGATACTGGTATAGATCCCTTGTGCTTGGTATTAAACACACAAGGTAGTTCCAGGAATGATGTTCCAGTGTCAGGAAATTGTAATTTGGCGTGGTATCATTGCACTTATCTAAGTACTGTGATGCAGCATCTATCTCATGTAGACATATCCGTCTCCATATGAACGGAATACTGTCAGTGGGTGGGACCCTTCTCTATAATATTTATTTATAATTATCTTCCAACAGAACAAGAGTCGGGTTATATAGAACATGTTGGCATTTTATCATAATAATAGGATAATGCAACTGTTTGCCATGTGGATGTGAAGTCTACAACATGGTGTTCATTGGGAAAGCACTGTACCATCTCTCAGATTTACATTTATATTTATATAGAAATCTATTTGAACACAACGTTTAATTGTGAATAAATAAACAATATAAATATTAACTTATAAAAGTGAAACAAGCGAGAAAAACAGCCAAAGCAAATTGATTCCAAACGTCGCATGTTGAAGAGGCTGAAACTATTTGGAATAATATATTGACTATGACAAATTATTCTAATATTTCCCAGCATTCAAGGACAGTACTGGTATTTCTTTTGTAAGATATGTTTTGGCTTAGTCACTCAAGAAACTCGCTTAATATAAAAGGTACTTATGTACTTGGGTGAAATTATTTAACCTTTCCATTTAAACATTAATAATTCATTTCTTACAGTCATTGAAAGTTAAATGTATTTTATTTTTAAACATTAGATGATTAATTAATTGATATTTGACTTACTAAGTCCATTTCATTCTAAAGCCAAATGGACAACTCATTTCTTTACTATGACATTAAAAATATAAATATTTTATGCATGAAACTAATTCATTTAATTGTTAGACCATTTCTTTTTATGCCCCCTCCTTTAAAAGAAGGCATATATAGTTTTGCCTTTGTGCGTTAGTCAGTCCTTAAGTCCATACCAAAGTTTTTGTGATTCTCTAAAAGTATTTGTACTAAAGACTTGAACTTCAATGATATATCATTAATGGTGTGAACTTGTACACATGAACTTCATGGATATATCATTAATGGTGTGAACTTGTACACATGGGTATTTTAATTGAACAACACTCAATATTAACAGAGTTATGGGCCTTGATTTTGTGAAAATGTGGTATTTGAAATTTGTGTCGTATGTAACTCTGAAACGATTAATCCTAGAATGATAAACCAGGGAATTTATTGATCAGCACGTAAACTTGTGCACCTTGCTATTTTCTTCCAGCCACAATGAATACAGAGCTATGGGCCTTGATATTGTGAAATATTGAATTTTAAGTATGTGTCGCATGTACTGATATTATATATGCTGGTCCTCTTAAAGCATGTATAGTAAAACTATTAAGGGGACAATTTTTTGTATATTTTTGTTAAGTAGGTCTATCTTTACACTCTAAACATACATGGATAATTGTGATGCAAAGATTAGAAATAAGCAAATAGATCCCTTTTATCATTCAGTCTTAAGAAATATACAAATTGTCACCTTAATGCCTAAAAATATGCATGGTACTCCTAATGCCTAAACCAGAATAATGAATATATATGTCTCCCTAAAGAATATGAGAGAGTAAGCAAATATTAAGGGGACCATTTTTTTTGTATATTTTTGTTTAATAGGTTTACAGTAACAAACAAAACAGACATTGATAATTGTAAGGCAAAGATGGCAAATATGCTAAAAGATCCCATTTAAATTCAGTCTTAACACATATACAAATTGTCCCCTTAATGCCTGAAAAAATGTATGGTCCTCTTATTGCCTAAATCAGAATTATATATATATATATATATATATATAACTTAACCCAACTGAAGAATCTCATAATCATTGTACATGTGTTGCATAGTTTAAAT
>JAUMTR010283688.1:842-11995 GCA_032270685.1 Microctenopoma stevenorrisi | reverse complement strand
CACACACACACACACACACACACACACACACACACACACACACACACACACACACACACACACACACCAGCGAGGACCCCGCTCCTCTCGTGACCTCACTTCTTCTCTTTACAGAATTCTAATTTCTTACTTTCAACTTTCTGAATCTCTAAGAATTATAATAAATAATAAGTTGTTGATTGAGTCACAGTAATTATGTCCTGATGTAAACACACAGTCAGCAGGAAGTCACAGTTTTTATTGTGGAGCAGATGGACGTGACGGAGCGGCTTCACCTGGATTCAGTCTGTCTGCAGCGGGTGGAGGATCCTGCCTCCCGATCATCCTGCTGAGGAGCAGACCGGGCGTCTCCTGCCTGCAGACCTTCCTGAGGGACGGACACAGGGTCTGTCAGTGCTTCAGGTTCTTCCTCACAGACATGAAGCATCAGAGGAAACCGTGGAAACAAACCTGTCGTGAGGCAGCTGGGAGCTGGACTGGACCGGTTTCAGTTTCCATGTGGGTCGTGGCAGCCTGTAGCGAGCCAAAGGGTCCGCGGAGACGTCCTGTGTCTCTGCTCTGTGGAGACAGACAGCAGGTGTGTGTATGTGTGTGATATTGAACCCAGGAGGCGGTTTCAGTACCTGTCTGGTTTGTGGACAGGGCTCTGTGGGTTCTGTCCTCCACGGCTCTCCTCAGCTGTTCCCTCGGGGACGTTTGTCTCCAGGATCTTCAGTGCGTCCTGCAGACAGAGAACGAGGATCCTCAGTGACAACAGGCTGATGCAGATCAGTGTTACTGAGAGTCCGATCTGCAGGACCTGGACCAGCCGTCCTCGCGCTCCTGGTCCCGTCAGTGAGCATCTGAGGAGGACGGCTGCCTCCTGCAGGTCGTCCTGCAGCTGCCTCGTCCTCCTGGTCTCGCTCTGAAGCTCGGCTCTGGCCTGAGCTGCTTCCGCTGTTTTCTGGTTGCACTCGTCAGACCAGGAGTCAAAGACCCGTCTGAAACACACGAGAGAAACCGAGCCGCGGTCAAAACCTGCCTCTGGACTCTAAATAACAAAGTTCTAACCTCAGACTCTGTTCCTCCTCCTGCAGACGCTTCTTCGTGACGTTACAGTCCTCCTGCTCCTCCTCCAGCTGCTGGAGCGTCCCGGTCAGCTCCTCCACCTCCTGCAGGAGACGGTTAGAGTCTGAGTGTGTGGCTGCAGGTCGCCGGGGGTGATGTGTGTAACTCACGCTCCTGGAGTTGAGCAGGTCCCCGTCGGCTGCGCTCCTGCTGCGTCTCGTTTGGTTCGTCTCGTAGCTCAGAGCCGACGCTGTGTTCTGCAGCTCTTTCTTCTGCTCCCACAGCGTCATGGTCTCCGTCAGCAGCACCTGGATCCTCTGCAGCTGCTCGTCGTTCTGCGCCTGCTGCTCCTGCACAGACTGTTCCGTGTCCCTCCTCATGCTGTCCGTCCTTGTCCTCTGAATCTCGTCCCTTAGCCTGTCGTTGGAGGACGGTGGACAATTGAGATCATCCTAAGTCTCTGAACGTGGGTTTGACTCCACCTACCTTCTTTTCTCCTGCATAGCCTCCGTCTCCGCTCTCAGCACAGCAGCTTTGTGCTGCTTCTGCTGATGGAGCAGCTGCTTCTCCAGAGACTCTGCAGACGGCTGCTGCTGCAGCAGCTCCATCAGCTGCTCCTTCTGCTCCTGCTGCTCCTTCAGTTTAGCCGCTGACGGAGAAAAGCGAACACGTCTGAACCTTCACGTGTGTTTCAGAGCATCATGACTCTTTATTCTGAGCGTTTGTCCTCTGACTGTCTCACCCTGTCCCACCATCACTGTGTTCAGCTCATCCACCTGCTCCTGTGCCTCCTGCAGCTGCTCCGTGTGCAGCAGCTTCAGAGCCTCCGTGTCCCGTTCAGCTGCCTGCTGCAGCTTCTCCAGCTCCTCCAGCAGCTCCTCCGCCTCCTGGTCTCTGGCAGCCACAGAGTGTTGGAGGAACTCCGTGACGTCCTGCGTCTCCTGCTGCAGCGCTCTGCACAGAGAGACAAAGTCCTGCTTCTGTTTCTTCAGCTCGTCACATGTGAGCTGACACCTGCAGGACAAGCAGGACACGAGGCGTTCAGGGCCTTTAAACTTCACCGCTAACATTATTAATCCTAATGAAAATATACGTTTTTCATTTTAAATGTTCTTATATATTTGTGTGGAGATACGGCACAGCACAATTCGATGCTAATGCTAACGCAGCTAACACGCTGTTAACACACGTCTACGTTTATCTGGAGTTAAATTAAATATTCATCCATCTAAAGGTCGTTACCTCTCCAGCTTCTCGTCCAACCATCTAATCTGAGCCACATACAGCGTTTTCTCTTTGTCCCCCATGGTCCTGGTTTCCCCCATGGTCCTGGTTTCCCCCATGGTCCTGGTTTCCCCCATGGTCCTGGTTTCCCCCATGGTCCTGGTTTTCTCCATAGTCCTGGTTTCCTCTCTCTCCTGACAGAGTTTTGGTTTTATAATTTTCTCTCCACCCTTTTAAACAGGCAGCACAAAAAACACAGTTCAGAAAAAAACACAATGTTACTATGGAACGATGCGTTTAGGGACAGCTCGTAAAATTCTCATGTTAGCATTATTATTATTATTATTAATATAGACACAGACAGTGTGTGTGGGTCAGACGATGTACAGACAGACAGTTGGGTTCTGTTGGGTCATCGTTATTATTCCGGACAACAGTCAATCACTCCACTCTGTGTCTCCGCCCCTTAAGTAACGAGCTGTCAACAGCTGTTTCTCCACCCAAACAGGACGATGTTACACGAAGATGAAGATGTTTTAAACACAATCAGTCAGCAGATAGTTGTGTGGCCCGAGGACACACACACACACACACAGCTCTATTTATACCTGCACATACAAAGAGAGGAGGATACCAAACCAGAATGTTTCTCTAATTACTGCGTTTAGCCTCACACACACACACACACACTGTACCGTTGTGTTGTGATGCGTTTCATTTATTTTTGTACCTGTCATTAAGTGGTTGCTCGTCGGATCCGCCCGACACCAGAAACTAATAAACAGCCGCTGCAGTTTCTCACTGGTGAAACAAACGGACGGTTTCATCCGTTTAGCAGCTGAACATTGATATGAAATATGTGTTTCCATCACTTTCTGATCCGATTATTAAACCATGTAACTGGAACAGTAGAAATGTTTGCTGGTGACGTTCCTCTGCACATTTATGTAAATGTCTTTATTCTGGTTCTGCTCGTTCACTGTGTTTCTATCAGAGGAAGTGTAGTGGAGAAGAACCAACCTGTAAAAATGGACAAGTAAAACCTAAATGATTTGAGTAAATTGAACTTAACTCAGTTTAATTCATCCAGACAAATAGAACAAATGAAATGTTTTGAGTTGCTTTAACTGTTAGTTGGATAAACTGAGTTAAGTTCAGTTTACTTTACAGTTTACTGCTTTTTTTTAAGTGATGACGTCAACAATCTTTTCTGTTGCTGTTTCATATTTACTATATTTACCAGTATGTATTTTCCACCGTCTTCTTTGTTTTGCTGTGACTTCAAGTCCTAATTTAAAACCTCTTTTTTCCTGTTTGACCTGAAAACAACCCGTATCTGTTGACTACGGAACACACGTGGGTCAGATCAGTTTAGTTTGGGTCAGAACTCTCCACGAGCTGTGAGATGGTTCAGACCTCTGACTTTTTCCAAATGTTTCTTTCATTCAAATTTAATTTAAAATGAGAAAATAAAAAAACATTTTTCTCCATTAATGTATAGAAATAATAGAAAAATCATTCACCTAAAAACATTAAACACAGTGAAAGAGCCTGAAACGTTGTTCCTCAGATACGACCCAGCGCGTTCCTGTGGAGCAGAACTGGACCTTCGTGTTCACAGTTACAATGAGACGCGGTGGTTCTGGTTCAGTTCAGGTGTAGAAAGAACCAGCTGAGGTTCAGGTGTAAAACACGATCTGTGCTGAGGTCAGAGCGTGTTTCCATTCATCCACCCTGACCTCCACCCACTGCACACATCGTGCTACATCACCTGATGCTGCTGGTGTCGCGGTCTCTAACGATGAACTTTAGTGACTCGGGGTCATTTGGTTCTGGGAGGACGGAGAGGACGGAGATTTCGGGTCGAGCTGAATAAAGGTCTTTACAAAACGCTGATATAAAAATAATCTGACTCTGCTTCTAACATTCAGCAACAACCTGAATGAGACTTGAACCTGTGTGACGATGCCTTCAGGTGCAGCGTGTCATTTGCATAGCTGAGGTTTGAGCTATGTGGTGCCCTGCACCACACCTACACCACCACCACCCACAAATATTCCGCCTCGAGCCAGTGTACTGTACCTCGTCTGTTTTTACCTCCTTTTCTCGCCCGAGAGCACGAGGCCTTCAAAACACAAGTAATGTGCTGGTTGCACGAGAAGCGAGAGGAAAGTGTTTCCTCAGCAGGAAAGGATTAAACGGAGGCGACGTGAGGGTGTGGAGGCAGGCGAGACAGAAACTCCCCAAAATAAGTTTTCAATTAAGCGCTCAGCTCATCTGTGTGTTTCCATGGAATCAGCTGCGCGTATCAACGGTACACGAAGACCTCACAGCAGGAGGCAGAGGATGTGTTCACGCACATGCCGGGAAACACAAACACCAGTGGAGGAGAAGCTACAGTAACAGAACATGAGCTGCTGCACGCCTCCGGCTGCAGGTGAAGCAGGCACACACTGTATATCATCTGTTTGTTTCCCCGTCGTCATGGCGCCCAGCCATCCTCCCGCAGCACAGAAAATACCTCTGTAGTTTTTAGCTATTCAGTCGTGTCTCATCTGGTCAGTCACCATCTGACAAACACACAGAAACAGAAGAAGAACTTTAACTGTTTGCAGCAGCTCATGAAGTCACCGCGAACACGCCCAGAACAGAATCAGCTTTATTTTAGCAGCTTCTGGTCATTTCTAGCTTCTCTAGGATAGAACAGACATGAAAAAACAATAAATTACAGACAAATTATAACAAGCCAGAAAGACAAGACAGTGTGTGTGTGTGTATGTGTGTGTGCGTGTGTGTGGGTGTGTGTGTGGGTGTGTGCGTGTGCGTGTGTGGGTGTGAGTATGTGTGTGTGTGTGGGTGTGAGTGTGTGTGTGTGCGTGTGCGTATGCGTGTGCGTGTGCGTGTGTGTGCTTGTGCGTGTGTGTGTGTGTGTGTGTGCTGAGTTTAGTGCAGTTTGTGTCCATATAGCAGCAGCAGTCAGTTGTTTATTAGTGACATTGCCTGTGGTGCAGAGGGAACCACACGGGTCAGGTTCTGACACGTGCACACGTCCAGCTGCCGTTTAACCAGAGATAAGAACTCTTTCCTCACGTCCACCCGGCAGGAACAGCCGTCATTAGATGTTCACATCGTTTAACGTCACAGTGACCTGAATGAAACCCGCTTTTATCTGCGATGTTTATTGTCGGCGAGTAGAACCTGTGCTGTCGTACGTCAGCGTATTGTGTCTGTGCAGCAGGGAGATCCTTCTGAAACCACACCGCTCTGTGTCCTGGTCTCAAACACACACAATGCCGTGACACAGATAGTCGTCTCAGGTGTCGGGTGCAGCGTGGACTGAGCTGTGAATCACTGCTCTACGACGTTCACTGTGACTTTACAGTCCCTCCTATAAACTCTTCACAGGGAGCACGTCAGGGATCAGATTCTTCCTTGTCCTTCACTCTTCATTATTTGTACTCGTGTAAAAAGGTGATTGTTGACCAGGTTCACCTGGACAGGTGTCGGGTTTCTCTTTGAACAGGGTTAGGAAACCAGCTGAACGGAAAGGGCGAGGTTTCTGCTTCAGTTTCTGAAGAAGCATTTCATGTTTCAGCACAATAAGACACAGGCCTCAGAGTCCGGAAACGTCCTCCTGGGTTTTCCACCTGGGAGGGGGTGAGGACTTTGGGGGAAAATTCCTGCCCAATAGCAGGATTTAATTTGTGTGTGTTCATAGGTGCAGCAGAGCAGGAAATCAGTGTGTCAGAGCGGATGATCACCGGCATCTCTGTCGCAACATGAAGAAAGTGAAGGAATGTCGGAGGCCAGCTGAGGTGAGACAAACATCTAACGGTCTCCTGTTTCCAGGATGTTTCTCCTCGCCCTGCTGCTGCGATGCTGCTGTTTGCACAGACACGGTTGGTTCGTACGCGCTGAGAGGAGAAGGCTCGGCCTCGGCTGCAGGAAGACACGTTGCAGCACGAAGTCACATTTATCACACCTTCATAAGGCAGACAACTATTTGGCCGAGCCGGGATCGCGCCGGCTAACACCCTGCTCAAAGAGCCCGTCTGCAGGAAGATTCCACTTTCATTCACGCTGTGGTTTCCACATGATTCCTGCTGGTAAAACCAATTATTTTTTATTGAGAAATTACATTTCAGGTTGATGATTTCATCCACCGAGGAGGCGTGTCCTCCGCCCACTGCATGGAGTCACGACTAAATGAAGACGCAGGGTCACGTTGGGTTTAATGAGAAAGTCAATGATTCAGATTTAGAGGATCAGGCCTGATAAAACCTCCGAGCGGGAAAAGAAAGTTAGATTCCAGTAAAGACACGTTAACCTGGCTCACTGAGACCAGGGGACACTTATTGGGACCTGAGGGGACACAGCAGGGACAGAGACGTCCGCCCCCTCTGGATCCAGGCCTGGGAGGAGAAACGCAGCAGCGTAAGGCTGCCGCGTCTTTTGCTTCTTAACGTTCACGTGCAAACACACGTTCAATCCAACAAATCACTTTTCATCTTCTGTTCATTTTCCGTGTCGTTACTCGTTTTGCTTCTCGGACCGCTGAGCCGTGTCCCCTGTGAACTCGTGGACACAGTCCAGCATCCGGTTTGTGGCTGCTGTTCTATTCTCATCTTCGTCTTCTTCTAACTCGAGGACGAGCTGTCACACGTGAGAGACACGTCTGGACTCTGTGCTTCAGCTCACAGGTTAAAAAATCGTGACTAAAGTCTGAACCTCGTTCGTTTCTCTGCACAGATCGAACCTGAATCCAGTCGAGTTTACACAGTTTCTCACCAACAGCTGAGTCGGTGTGTGTTTGTGTCACCGAGGATGTTTCTCTCCTCTTTTCTCTCCTCCTCACGCTATGGTTTCTACTCCTCTGCTTCTTGTTCCTGGTGTTGCTCCAGCAGGCTGCGGGTGAAGCGGGTGATGTGCTTGCGTGCTCGGGTGCAGGCCGCTGGAGCCGCGGTGCGGCGTCGACGGTGTCGACTTTCAGCGCCTCGCACGCAGCAGTAATGACTGTAATGTAATAATGACACAGGCGGCGCTGCGCGTTGCGTGCAGAGCGGTGATGCAGGGAGGTGATCAAAGCTGCTCCAACACATTCCTGCAGCTACAGCGAGAGTTTCTGTGGTCGGAGCCTGAGGAGAGACGAGGAAAAGAAAACGACCTGCTGCACGGAGGAGGCCTGCTCACACACACATCCTGCTCAGAGCGCCGCCTCCGTGACCTCACACGACCTCTGGGTCCAGTCTGCAGCGTGTTCAGTGAGGTTCATGGTCTGTGTCCAACACATCATCTACTGTCTTCCCCTCAGGTGATCTGAATCCATTACCTGATGTCCACAGTCCAAAACCTTCGACTCGTTCAATCAGGAAACCAACTAATCAACAAACCTCCAGCTGCTGGTGAGAAGGCAGAAAACCACACGTCTGCAGGAGACAGGGTGGGACCAGAGGACCAGAGGACCAGAGGACCAGAGGACCATCCTGTCTCCTGAAAGTGGGACTGCATGAGACTCAGCGTGGTCGGTGATGAAGGTGGTGAACAGCTCCTCTGATTCTTCACGACCTTCTGCTCATCACTCTGCTGTGCAGCTCCAGCAGCACGTTGCCGTGACGATGAGAAACCGAGCCTGTGGTGCAACACGATGCAAACCCAACAAAGAGGTGGAGGACTTCCACCGGGGGGGACAAGCAGTTTGCGTGCAGCTAAAAATAATTTGAACTCACACCAGGAGGAATTCCAGATGTGGGCGGAGCCTGTGCGGCCGCAGGCAGCGTGACAACACCTACTCTGCACATATTTAAACAGGAGCTGAGCGAGAACCAGATTGTTGATGGAGACAAACATCTGAGGAAGAAAACACAAGACTGAGCGTGAAAGAGATCGGGTCAGAGACAGAACAAGCAGCAAACAGAACCAGCAGGATCCAGTCTGACCATGGACTCGTCCTCCTCCTGCAGCACGTTCACCACCTGCACACCCTCCTCTCTCCTGCATCCGACGTATCCCCGGTTCCGTCGCCCCCGCCGGGTCCTGTTCCCGGCCTCTCAGAGGATAAGGCCCCCGCTGAAGGAGGCCCCAGACCGGGCCCGGCGCTGGCTGCTGCTCTTCTCCGCTCTGGTCCTGCTGCAGATTTACAGCGAGGAGACAAACAGCTGCACAGGTCAGTGTCCAGGGGATGTGGGACGGACAGCAGCAGCAGAACCACGAGGAACCACTCGACCCGTCTGACTGTTCACATGATTCAGTGTGAAAACTAACTCTCCTCTGTGCCTGCAGATCCACAGCAGAGTCAGAACCCGGACCCGGCAGCACGTCAGCACCAGGACGGGGACGGGAGCCTGAGGAGGGACGAGCCCTCGAGGGTCCGGTCTGTGGGTTCGGGTCCAGAGAATCAGCAGGAGTGTGTGGTGGCCTGATGCAGACTGACGGTGAAGATGGCGCCAGAGTCCATCAGAACTCTTCCCCACTGGTTCTGTTTGAACAGAAATGAAGGCTGAGACCAACGTGTTGTTTCCCTCTGGACCCGACAGAGAAAGTTCTACACAACATTTCATTTTCATAACATTTTAATATTATTAATAATTTTTATCTTGTGTTATAAAATACAAAAAATAAAATCTAATAAACCAGCCAGTGTGTGTGTGTGTGTGTGTGTGCTGCACACAGATTTTTAGTTTTTACTGATGTAAAAACTTTTTTCACCACTTGTGTGCAGGAAACACTCAGAGTCTCTGGTTTAACCTGCTCATCGCTCTGACAGGTGAACGACGCGGTGTCGCGTGTGTGTGTGTGTGTGGGGGGGGTGATCCCACCTTCTCCTGATCCTCTGGTTGCATGAAAGACAACCTGATGACGGATCAGCTGACTGGAGGACGTTCCTCCTCCGGGAGAAGTGATGTCAGCCTGGATGTGTAATATACTGCTGGTTTAAACATCACGTCACCACAGAGGAAGACGGCGGCTGAAGCACTGACCCTATAAGGAAACCTCTGAGAGTAACGGGGGTTCGGTCTCCTGGCTTTAGGCTCTGTGCATGCAATGCATTGTGGGAGAGAGTGTGTTCAGGTGTTTACCAAAGTAAGACAGACGTGGAGACGTAGGTTCAGAGTTATCACCTCGGGTCCGGTCAGCACCAGCCTGGAGGCAGAAGAAGAGACAGGTTGGGATGTGACCTTTCTCTGAAACAAAGACTTACGCATGTGTGTGTGTGTCTTTGTGTGTGTGTGTGTTTGTGTGTCTGTGTGTGTGTCAGAACCAGAACTGGGTTTTCTGGACACATCGTCAGATCAGCTGTTGTGTCCTGTGATGTCAGGCGGCAGCAGACATAGATTCTCACACAGAGGAAGCTGAAATGTTTCCGTGTTAGATCCTCTAACAGGAGGAGGAGACTCACTCTGACCTGTTTAATAAAGATACTTTCATGTCGCCTTCTCCTTGTTGTGGGCTCTTATTTTGAAAGGCAGTGTTTCTATTTCATCCATTTGATTCACACACTGTCATGTTTCAGATTAGATCATGTGTCTGATCAAACAAAGGAGCTTCAGGGGATTTAAGGTCGATGGCGACAGGGGGCGGAGCTTAAAGTCATCCAACAGAAATACTCTGGAAACCTTTTCTTATTGTGTTTGTTCTGTGAGCAGCAGGGACGCGAAGAATCCAGTCAAACCTCTGCACTTCTGATGAAGTATGAGTTTCATCATCACTGCATCTTTGGACCTGACTCACGCTCAGACAACTTCTTCAACCAAACCGTAGATCCGCCGTCTGTCAGTTTCCCTCCTTCCTCAGAACAGCTGCAGAGCTGCCGTCACCCAGTCATCGTGTGTTCAGAGCATGAAAGGCGACCACACTGTGATATCTGGGATCAGCTGTAACAAAGCCCCATGTGTTGGCTCCTCATCACTTTGAACTGTGATGAAGGAAACTGTGGTTTGTGGTTAAAGTTCATTTTTCCTCCTCCACCCACCTCCACCCTGCGTGTTTCCGTCTCACAGCTCTGCGGGTTTTTACAGCGGGACGTGGGGTATTCCAGAATCACTTCCTGCTGGTTCTATCTGATGCGTGGCCGAGTCAGATCAGGGCTTGTTAGTGGAGACGAGACAGCAGAGAGACTCAGCAGATCCAGACGAGCTCCATCAGGAACCCCGACCCGGACTCTGTCCAGCTGCCAGTTTGACTCAGTCAGGACGTCCCAGAATCTCTTGGTTTTAGTTTATCTCTCTGGTTCTGTGGAAGCTGTTCATCGTGGTGTTTCACATTTATCCGTCAGGTCACAGGAAGCCTGAACGTGGACGCTTCCTTCAGCTTCTGTGTTTATGTCTCTCTAAATATTAGTTTCTCAAACGGGCTGAATGTTCATTCAGCAGAGAAAGCCTGTGTTTAATGTGGGAACAGAAGCTGGTGTGGATCATGACTTCACCATGAATGTGCATCATCAGGTTCTCCTCTGTTCCTCCTGCACATCTCCATCCAGCCACCTGCTCGTTATCCTGGAGCCGGTCAGAGCTCGGAGCAGGAGAGAGGACGGCACCAGAGCACCAGCCGCTCGCAGGGTGGAGGAGTCTTTAAACGTTCCTGTGTTTCCTCGTTTCCAGCTGAAGCTGGGAAACTTTTATTCTGAAAAACGTGACCAGAGCACATGATGAAAACATTCTGGGATTTTCCGCCTGTTGAGTCTGACAGTTACAGGAAAAGGAAAAAAAAGTAAAACCTCTGCGTGAGACGGAGACGACGGAGCTCAGGTCGTCCAGCAGGCAGAACTTACTCAGACACAGGAAGTCATCTGGTTGTTGGGATGAGCTGGTCAGGGGGGGGGGGGGGGGGGGGGGGGGGGGGGCGGGGGGGGGGGGGGGGGGGGGGCGGGGGGGGGGGGGGCGGGG
>JAUMTR010283578.1:0-12016 GCA_032270685.1 Microctenopoma stevenorrisi | reverse complement strand
TGTGTGTGTGTGTGTGTGTGTGTGTGTGTGTGTGTGTGTGTGTGTATATATATATATATATATATATATATATATATATAGCTCAATGGGTTAAGCGTCAGACTGGGATGCAGAAGGTCGCTGGTCCCCTACCAGGTAAGTCACTTGGATAAAAGTGTCTGCCAAGCAGAGTAAAGTAAAGTAACGTATATATATATATATATATATATATATATATACACACACACAGGTCCTTCTCAAAAAATGAGCTACCATGCCGCTACTTCAGTTGTGTGTAATGAATCTAAAATATATGACAGTCTAATGTTTAGCAGTAAATTACAGAAAATAATTAACTTTATCACAATATGCTAATTTTTTGAGAAGGACCTGTATATACATAGATACATATCTATATCTAGATATATATCTAGATCTCTCTATAGATATAGATATATATATATCCACACACACACACACACACACACACACACACACACTTAGTGATTACTTTTTACTCACTTCCCAGTGGATCCATTTGAATTGACAAAGGTCAACTTTCAAAAAATCCTGTGCTGTTAGGTCTGGAAGATTCCTGATGGACAAAAAGAAAATGATGACAGGAACTGAATGAGCTCCTTCTACAAGCAAACAATTGGCAAAGACCTGAATTAAAAATTGTTCCAAGATTTTAACCCAACAGAAATAACTACTACTAACTACAACAACTACTTGCATTAGTTAAGACAAAAAAGTTAACGTGAAAGGACAGCAACAATAAAAACTATTTCAAATATATATATATATACATACATACATACATATATATACACACACATAACATATTTTTATTTCCAAAATTAATGAAAACCTGGTAATTTTTGATGTTCTCAAATAACAAAACAAAACTACGTTTTGCAGTGGAAGTAAATGTTCACAGCAGATCACTACAACTTCCTTTCTAGAATCAAATATTTTAGTGTGAATATGTCATTTTTAAACATCCAATACATTTATGGTTCTGCTGGAGCTTTTTTTCCATTAGGGGTTTTTCCTCTCCATTGTTGCCTCAGCGCTAGCTGTAGTGGGAATGTTGGGTTTTCTGTATATATTTATATAATATGTAAGGTCTTAAACCTTACACTGTAAAGTGCTTTGAGATGACTTATGTTGTGAATTGAATTGAATTACTCTGTGAATAAGCACAACGCCACTGCAGAGACTCAAATTTACCCAAAATTAATACATTTGTAATGAAACCCAGTGAGCAAACAAAAACCTGCAGTTTAAAGTCAGAAATCTTCAGATGGATCATAGTTCAATGTCTGTCAGTCCAGTCCAGGCAGGACTAGGCACATTAACCTGGCTTAGCATAAAGACTATTCAGATAGATAAAATACAGGATATCTTAAAAATGTTTTATCCAAAGCAACTGGACTTGTTTGGTTTCTTGACAATGTTTTACCCTTCCATTCCTGAGGGCTGTGAATTGATTTAGGAAATCCCTCTGGAATGGAAGGGTGAAAGTCCAGTTGCTTCGGATAAAACCTTTTTGAGATAGCCATGTCCTGGATGGCTGAGATCCTTCACAGATATTAAGATACAGGATGTTAACTAGTCATTTGTTAGAGCATAACCAGGGTCATCCTAACTGATTTAACATGTTTACAGTTTTAATGTTCAGGTTTTGGGGGTGGGGTGGGTTATTTTTTACTTAGAACAAGGGGCGGTTTTTGCAATACTGCAACACTAATCACTCTATATAGAATGTGTAGAGACAAAGGGAGGTGGGGGTGATCAAAGCAGTAACGGGTTTTAGTGGGATTGGCTGTGTAAAAAATTAGCTCCAGTCAGCCAAGTCTGATAAATTAAGCAACCTAACCTTCTTGAGGTTATTGCTGCTCTTATTGCAAGGCCATAATCTGACCTCGTAAGCAGGGGGGTTCCTTTTTTTTTTTATCATTCGGTTAAGGTACAGGATCTCGTTTTTGCTCTGCAGTGGTTCATGAGATGAGGGCTATGTCTGAAGTCACTGCCTAACCACTACTCACTAAGGTATTTATGCTTGGTAGCGGTGTGCACATTTTGAGTGAGAATCCCAATTACCTATTTACACTACCATATGCCATCACAATTGCAAGGCTCCCTGTTTTATATGAAAATGTCTGAAATCTGAATTTACTGCTCATTGAGTGGTCTACTTTAAATGGAGAATAATGAATGTATGAACAGGAAATGACTTCAGACACAGACCAGTTGATGTGGGATGATACCTTTTTCAGCTGGGTCAAACGGTATGCACTAAAGGATGTGGAACGTCAGAGGATTTTATTGGTTGAGGGGTAACCAGTGAAGATCCGATTAGCTGAGACGAATTCTGTGCTTTGTGAATGTCAGTGTTGTATTCTCCTCTGGCCCTTATGTCTCCTTCCTGGCCTTTTTTCCTCCCTCACTTTATCCTCTCCACTCTCACTCCCTGATTGTTTCCAGGTGATCTTTATTTCCAATTAGTCACCTCACTAGTTAAGCCCTTGCACTTTAAATAAGGATGACCTGGAAACAATCAGGGAGTGAGAGTGGAGAGAGGGGAGTGGTCAAAGTGAGGGAGAGAAATGGCAAGGAAGGAGACATAAGGGCCAGAGGAGAACACAACACTGTCAGTGAATAATGCAGAATTCTTAACATTTAAAGATCTGCTAATTTTAACTCATTAGTACACTTATCTACTAAGATTTTAAGTTTATTTTTGGGAAAGAAATTCCTTGAAATATTTTTATTCATTATTTATGAAATGACAAGTATCCTAGCTCTGATAGTTTCTACCACATTGATTAGACAGGATAAATACTTTATTCACAAATACTGAGAGTGAAGCTGTTTGACCTGCCACTAATTTATCGTTAACTTTATTTTACAGTGACCACATTTTTTTTAAAATTATGAAATGTTTACAGCTCAGTTTCCGTACAAATCCTTTTGATAGGAGCGATGCATCCATATAAGCATCCATAGTTAGGTTTTTTCTTTTTTTATCACTGTGTCACTAACACTGTTTGACGATGGCTGCTTGTCGGCTGCCTTACGTGTCATAGAGAACAACAGTTCGAGTCCCGTTGGATGGACAAACCACACAACATGCACATGGAGTTTGACCTTGATTCTGGAAGGCAACCGCAGACACATCGACCGCACACCGTGCAAAATCTGCCATGATGAAACTGACAGAAAGGGAGACAGGTGACACATGAGCTCTGCCCCTTACAATAAAACTATTGACAGACAGGAGGCTTACTGCTGGTGAATGTTGCAGGCGCTATATTATGATAACCCTGGAATTGAGGAAGGGGAGGTTAGAGTTAATCACATGCACCTGTTCACATCTACAGAGTGTATACACAGTTTGCATGTATACATGTTTTGCCTGTTATATCATCACATTACCATTTTGTCATAAAGGTTATTTATTACAATTAAACTTTACTCTTACAAATTACATTATTCCCTTAGTGACTTACAGATTAATATCCAACGTATTGTGTATTGGATGGCTTGTTCAAGATTAACTGCACCTGAAAAGTGGACAAGAATGGGCAGCAGAGACTAAACCTGCAGATAGTTTCTGATACTCCTAATGGGGTTGCTGTCCATAGAGAAACAAATGCTGTACAGCAATTGGTGTTTATGATTTAGCCTCCACATGACAGAATTATTTTACCTTAAATTGGATGCCAATATAAAACCAAATCAAATCACTGCTGTCTGTCAGAGCTAAAACTATGCAGCTGTTAAAGTATTTATTACTGTAGAAGTCTTCACAGCCCACAAAGTTGGTGTTTGCCAACATGTTGATCAAAAAATCATTAATGATCTTTTTGTTAAAGTAGAAGTTATACTAGAAAATGTATTTAATAGAGTGTAATGTCATGTTATTGATTCAACATCTAAACTAATCAGGCATTACCCATCATGCCCTGACATTGCTAAACACCTGGGCAATTCTGGCACCTTTGATTGGACACACAGACCATCACATCCACAATTCAGATGAGTTTGCCTCCAAGGTCAGGGAGCTGCAATTGGATACAGATGAAACCATGGTATACTTCGATGTCGCATCACTCTACACCAGCATCCCCATCATTGCAGTCTTTACAGCTATAAGGAGGATTCTGGAAGAAGACCAGCACCTTTACCGACAGAAGCAGCCTTAACCCAGACCAGATCTGCCTGCTCCTGGAATTGTACTTAAACACCTTTCACCTACAGGGGCGACTTCTAAAGACAGAGAAATGGTTGTGCAATGGGCTCTCCAGAGTCCCCTATTGCCAACCTGTACATGGAAGAAATTGAGGAGAAAGCACTCAAATCCTTCCCAGGGATGACACTAACCCACTACTTCACATATGTGGATGACACCTGGGTGAAGATCAAGAGCCAGGAGGTACAGGCGATCATAGAACAGATTAACTCAATAGACACTAATATACAGTTACCCAGCTAGGACCCAGCTAGGACTCCAAAGATTTCCTGGACTGTGTGGGGTTTTAGGACTGATAAAGATGGATACATACTTCATACTGAAAACTACATTCACACAGATCAGTATCTATTGTTTGACTCTATCAAATGAGGACCAGTGGCCTGGTAGCTCAGTGGGATAAGCATCAGAGTGGGATGCAGAGAGTGGCATTTTCCCAGCCCAGACCCCAGCCCAACCCCCAAACTAGGTGTGACTTAGTATGGGGGACCACTCTGGCGCACTAGCGCCTTTTAAATCGGTTTTGATAAAAGCGTCTGCCAAGCAAAGTAAAGAGTAATCAGGACTCTATTATAGAGCAGAGACCATTCTCACAACCAGAGAATAAGGAAGACAGGCATCTGAGGACAGCCCTTAAAACTTGTGGATGTCTCAAATGGGCCTTTTTAACAAGGCTCCTCTTCCAGACAAAGGACCACATTACAGCCTGAATCCCAGAAGAACCTGGATATTCAATACATGGCTGGTTTGTCTGAAAGACTGAAAACACATGCTCATTTCAAACCCACTGAGACAGAGACTTTTCCATCCCAAACGAGCTGTAGATTGGGGAAACCAAACATCCTCCACACAGGCGGATAGCTCAACACAGGAGCAACACCTCAGAGCCAGAATGTACAAATACTGGGTTGAGAAGACGGGTGGCTTAAGAGAGGAGTGAGGGAGGCTCTACATGTGCAAATAAACAACCCCTCACTCAACAGAAGGTCTCGGACACAACCTTTCTTCATCCTATGATGCTCCTCTGTTATCCACTTCCTGGAACATCAGGCCTAATTCACACGTCCACCAGGTTGGCCGAACTTAACAAGCAACATAATTGGGGCAGGAGGAGCTGTAGGAGGTGGAGCTGTTACATTTACACACACCTCTCCCACTGCCTTTGTTTCACCTAACGAGCCTATTCAAATCAGGTGTAAGGTGAAATTCACCTGGAGGATAAATTTGTGGTCACTAACGAACTTCGCTTAGATTGAAAAAGCTCTGGATGATGCACAATGAAACACTCCCCTTTAAAGAAATCCAGTTGCCATGACTCAACTTTCAGACAACTTCACCTGGATAACTGAACATTTTTACAAAAGTGCAGAATAAATGCTGTAATTGATCAGAAACAAGTTGATTGTATCTTAAACTAATTTACACAAATTACTCTCAGATCACTAAATCAGGTCACTCTAAATATAAGACCAATCAATAATCAAAATATCTCTCTTGTCTCTCTATTGAGTGATTGCTGTGAAACTATATATACAAACAGTAAACTGACATGACGGCTTTTTAATCACAATTGAATATGAAATGCAGGCATCATATGAAGGTTAAACCATAAACACAATCTTTTTTGCAACATCTTTACAACAAAACAAAAAAAAATACAATTTAATCTGAAGTGCTTAGTTAAAATGCATCAGCTATGCACTTTAATTACTGCTGCATCTTTTTCACTATAAGCTCAAAATCAGTTTCTTTACTTTGGAGTATGTCCTGCTGTGTGTATCACACTATGTATGTGTGTTTATGTGCACCCACAAAATGCAGTAAACAAAGCAACTTAGCTGACTGAGTGGTACAAAACCTTTTTGGCTGTAAAGAAGGTGTCATTAGATATGTGACTATTGGTCTAATATTTTCTGTAACCATCATTTTAATTATAACAATGCCAGCGTTGTTGGATTTCCTGATTTCCTGCTTTCCTGCTTTCATGACTTACCAACTGACAACGAAACTGTAGCTAAGTTTTTGAATTTCTGATCTCTGTAGAATCATTTATATGAATTTTACTGTTTCAAGATGTAACAGATTAATGTGTTCAGTTTATTGTTAATATACTTATGAACAAAGTAAAAACAAATCTGTTTTTTGTTTTCATAAATGTGTTTATTGGTACTTACTCTGCAACGGGTCCAGCTGACAGTGAACCCATGAAGGAGCATGGAGCTCCAAGCTGTGACAGGACTGTGCAGGAGTTTGAAGCATTTCCTCCTCGCTGCCAACGCTGTGACAAACACCTAAAGTACGGAGTGAAAAACAAAAGCATCAGTATATCACTGATCAGTATCTATGATAATTTTAACGAATTTGGAGTAAATCCTAGTACAGAAATGGTACTCATTAATGTTATCAATGATATTCTCTTCTGACAGTGGACTCTTTAAGCTCATCTTGTTAGAGCTTAGAGTAGCTTTTGACATTTTACAGTGGGGCAAAAGTATTTTTTCAGCCACCAATTGTGCAAGTGTTGTGTTCCAAGGTACTCCAACTGTGAGAGACAGAAGGTTTAAAAAAATTGTATACTGGTGCAGAAAAGTAAGTATTTGGTCAATAACCAAAGTTCAAAAAGCTCAATAGTTGTCAACCAAGTTTACATTGCAAAGATCAAATATTTCCTGTAGGTGTAGCTGGTGTTTTGCTGAAATGTTTTTTTTTTTTTATGTAGCCACTCATATTCAGTGCTCTCATTGACTGTAATGTGGGAGGGCCCTTAGCACACAAAATCCATAGCAGCATATCTAAGATGATTCACAGACACTTGAGCGGCCTGGAAGCCTAATGGTGCCTGGTAGCTCAATGGTTTAAGCGTCAGACTGGAGTGTAGAAGGTCGCATGTTTGAATCCTGTCTGACTCCTAATCCATCCCCTACCAGGTGTGTCCCTGAGCCAGACACCCAGCGCTAGCTCCCTGTAAGTCGCTTTGGATAAAAGCGTCTGCCAAGCAAAGTAAAGTAAAGATATCTCAACAAGGTTTTAAGTCTAGTCTTAAAGTGGGTAGAATAGTCATCTTCAAACCTAAGGGTCAGCGGTTATATTCTCCGTCTCCACAAAGCTACATGTTGAGGTGTCTTTGGACAAGACACAGATACCCCGTAGCAGCGCAGACACGGGTCTATCAGCTGTTTAAACAACAATTTCCCAAAGGCGATCAATAAATCCGGAGGAAGCATTGCCTGGGTCAAGCACACAGTATTTTAAAGGACTCCTCTCACCATGTCCACAGACAGTTTTCTCCCCTGCCTTCAGGCAGACGCTTCAGGTTACCCCGGACAAGAACCAGCAGACTTAGGAACAGCTTTTTTTCTAGAGCTGTCTCCTAGCTGAACTCGTCTGCCCCCCCATACACTCCTGAGAACCACTGTGCTACCTAATCTTGCACAATCTACTCTTGCACACTTTTGAACATATCCACCTGTAAATGTATATAACCATTGCATATTTATGATCACTGTAGCAATCTGTAAATATGTTTATCTACTTCTAATTCATGATTACAGTTAATACAAACTGTATATTATTTCATATCACTGCACATCCATCTGTAAATATTAGTCAGTTTATTTTTGTACATAACACCCTACCTATTCTCTTAACTTATTACTCATAACTAATAACATTTACCTTTATCCTGCACTTGCTGCTTATTGCACTTCTGGTTAAACTGCATTTCGTTGCCCTTTACTTGTACATGTGTTATGACAATAAATTTGAATCTAATTTAAATAATTCATTCATCAGGTAGAGAGGGTGTCTGCCTTTAACTCATTAAGCATTGTAATAGCAACAGAAGACTTAGTCTGCTGTCTAAAGTAACTACTGTATGGGTCTTCAGTTTTAAGTTCATAACGGTAATCAAATAACGGAATGTAAGTTCAATAGTCACAACAGTTGCCGTTTCTTTAACTTCCTACTCTTTATTTAGTAATAGTTCAATTTTGGACCGTTGGTGCCACCTTGTGGTATTAATGAATAAGTGGTAACTGTCTGAATTCAAGGTTAATCTAATCCAAAATGTTATGGTCTTTTTATTATAGGTTTTTTATTACATCCTTTTCTTTCTGATGCTGTGTGTTTTTATATTATTTTATAATAATATACTCCTTCACTTACCAGAAATTAAGTCATTGCTTTAAATAAGGCTTTTTCTTGAACTTTGGATACATGAATGCTGTGCAAAGTTCAAACACATTACAGATATTTCTGCAAAGACAAGTGGTGCATTATCTAATATGCATTTAAAGCTACAGATTACCACCTTAAACCAGATACATACAAATGGTTTTAAGAGGGAAAGTGTGCATCCATAGCCAGGCATTCTGCTTAAGAAAAGAACATATTTACACATTTGTAAATCATACAGTTGAGGTGAATTAGTCACTGATTAGAACAGTGCAATAATGCTAGGGTAATGATGATAAGCAGGTGCAAGATAAATAAAACAGTCATGGCACTGTTAGCATTAGCTTATGTGCTAACCTGGTGTCAGTGTCTTCTTCAGGATATTTGTCCACCACACTGATGATGTCCAGACAAACCAGACCCACACACAAAATCTTCTTGTCCTGGTGCTCCATGTTGCGGGTTTGTAAGTTCGTTTTTTTTGACAAACATTCAGCTGCAACTGCAAAGTGGACTTTGATTCATAGGCATTTCCTGTCCTTCTCTGAATTTGTTTCACAACAAGACATCATTTCCTGTCAGTACAGATTACAAAATAAGAGCCCCAAAGGGAAGTGCTCTTTATTAGTAAGGATAAGATGCTAAAGCTCAATTTTACTTTTCTGGTGAAGTAATGCCTGTTTAAACCTAAAATTGTATGTTATTATAAACAGAATTGTTCATATTCTTAAAAACATTATCTCTAGATTTTATGAAAGCAGTGTATTGACTGTGTAAAGTGTTTATTTAGTTGTAGAGATGCTCACCAATGTTAATGCAGTCCAAAATATAAGTTAACAAAATTATAATTTAGGGCAAAAAAAACTATTCCTTGCAAACTAAAAATTGTACGTTTTACACCTAAGACGTGTGTGTGTTTTGTAATGGGAGAGTCCAGAGTCAGCTGCAGCTGTAGATAATTGAAAACCTTGATAAGAGCTGTTTCTGTACTATTGTGAAGATGGAAACCAGATTTACATTGTACAGATTATTGTTAAATGAACCTGGGATACAAATGTTTGTTTTTTTTCTAGGATTTTGGTAAGAAAATGTAGATTAGAGATGGATCTAAAGTTATTGAAATTGCCAGGTTTGCACCTAGTTTCTTAAGAATGGCTGTTATAATGGCAGATTTGAGCATTGATGGAACATTACACATTGGATCAGTAGACTTCTGTCCAAAGATGGTTAAAGTTCTCATTATGCAGGAATTGGTGATATTAATTTCTGCAATTGGCTCATCTAGCAGGTCCATCTCAATCTCAGTCCTTTTTGGGGATGTTTATTTTGGCAAGCTGGTGTGTATTGTTTTTGCACAGTGTTACAGTATTTTCACAGGGAATTACATATAAGGAAATAAACCAAAACCACAATAAAAGGTACATAATGACGTAGTGTTAGTCATTTCAAAGTAAACATTCTTTTTTTCATAGGGAATAAAAAGATTCCACCCTTGACATTCTTGAAATGTTAGTTTACAATAAATTAACTGTACCGACAAACTGTCTGTTTGCTCTCTAAGCGAATTGGAGAGGATCCAGCGTGTCGAGTAAGCAGGAGCAGATGTAAATTTTGACCAGTTGCTTGAAGCACTTCTTAATTCAGCAGCAGACCAATTCAATCCAATTCAACTTTATTGATTCACAATTCACAACATAAGTCAACTCAAGGCACTTTACAGTGTAAGGTTTAAGACCTTACACGTTACGGGCGACTTACGGTTCCTGTATCCTGTGGCAGGCACACAGCCACTGCACACAGCCTCGGATCAGGAAAAGAGAACGAGACAGCAGGGTTCAGCATCCTTTTATGGCTGTTCAGGTGCACAGGGCCCAGCTGCACCTGCACAGCCAAAGCAGACTCCGCCTACCTGCAAGGTTGTTTAGGTAGAGATACCTAAACAACCCGGTATCTCTACCTAAACAACCTGGCAAACAACATCCATGATGAGCTGCAGGAAAAGCTACACGAGCTCAGCTAACTCCGTGAACCAGGCCTCGAAGCCCCCGACGGACGGAAAAGGGGACATCGGAAGCGGTGCGCAAGGAGGCGCAAGCGTGGCAAGGGGGCAGGAGTCTGTGCTAGGCTAAAAACAAACCCTAGCCGGCCGGCTCTCCCGTCCATCTTTTTTTTATTCAACGTCTGTTCCCTGGAAAATAAACTGGACTACATCCGACACCAGCAGGCTACACAGCGTGAGGTTAGAGACTGCTGTGTCTTTGTCTTCACGGAGACATGGCTCAGCGACAGAGTACCGGAGGCCGCCATTCAACTAGACGGACCAGCCTCGTTTCGCGCCGACAGGAATGCAGCTCTCTGCGGTAAGAATCGCGGTGGGGGCTTGTGTGTCTACACCAACTTAAAATGGTGCAAGAACTCTGTGCTATTTTCTAGTTATTGCTCATCACTGGAGGAGCTTGTAACTGTTAGATGCAGACCTTTTTATCTACCGTGGGATTTCACCACAGTCCTTATTATTGTAGTGTACATTGCACCTAGCGCTAATGCTACAGAAGCGCTGTGGGAACTGTATGCAAAGATCAATGAGCTGCAAAACACACACCCGGATGGACTGTTTATTGTTGCTGGCGATTTCAACTATGCAAATCTCAAAACAGTGCTTCCAAGACTCCATCACTTGATCTCGTCTACACAAACATCCCCGGCGCGTATCGGGCTGAGCCCCGCCCTCACCTCGGCTACTCAGACCACATCTCTGTCATGCTAATTCCAGCATACAGACCACTCGTCAGGCGGTCAAGACCGGTTCTCAAACAGGTAAAAACCTGGCCAGGAGGAGCCATCTCTGCTCTTTGAGAACACTGACTGGAACATGTTTAGGGAGGCTGCGACCTACGGCGACCACACCGACTTGGAAGAATACACGTCATCAGTGACCTGCTACATCAACAAATGCACCAATGAAATCACTGTATCCACGACCAAATCAGAAACCGTGGGTTAACACAGAAGTGCGTGCCCTTCTGAGAACCAGAGACTCTGCTTTCAAGGCAGGAGACAAAATGGCTCTCAGAAGAGCAAGGGCCAAACTCTCTCGAGCTATCAGAGAGGCAAAGTGCGCTCATGCCCGGGAAATCCGCGACCACTTCAGGGACAGTAGTGACACTTGGCGCATGTGGCAGGGCCTACAAGCTATCACCCACTACAGGACAACACCACCTGCCTGTGATGGGGACAGCTCACTTGCAGATGCACTGAACAACTTCTATGCGCGGTTTGACAGGCAGAACGACGAGATGGCGAGGAAGTCCATCCCACCTCTGAACGAACAGGTGCTGTGTCTCACCACAGCTAATGTAAAACTCTGCGCAGAGTAAACCCACGGAAAGCTGCGGGTCCAGACAACATCTCATGCAGAGTGCTCAGGGAGTGTGCAGAACAGCTGGCAGACGTTCTTACCGACATCTTCAACACCTCCCTGAGGAGCGCCATTGTACCCAGGTGTTTCAAGGCCACCACCATCGTCCCCGTGCCGAAGAAGTCTTCTGCGTCCAGTCTCAATGACTACCGTCCCGTTGCACTTACATCCACCATCATGAAGTGCTT
>JAUMTR010283547.1:0-12021 GCA_032270685.1 Microctenopoma stevenorrisi | reverse complement strand
CAAGCATTTCACTGCATATTGTACTGTGTATGATTGTGCACATGACAAATAAATCTGAATCTGAATCTGAATCTGAAGAATATTACTTACAAAAACAAGTCATTGTTTTATCAATCCTGGATTGATAATGAAATTAATTTTCATTTTCAATTACAATTTTATCTAATAAATTGTTAATTAATGAACTATTTATTAGATAAGAATGGGCATTTATTATCCCTGGAAAGCTTTTGCACCACTTTAAATTTTCATGTGAAACCAAAATAATATGCTATTGCTATGCTATTGTGTTTGACGCAGTCTCTAAAGGAGTTTTAGTACTTTTAAAAGAATATGGTGGTTTAGGTCTCAGTATAAATTTAAATGAATTTGTTAACAACATATATTTAGGAGGAACTAACATTGTTAAAGATTAGTATAGTAACAAAGTTCTAAGAGATTAAAATTTGTTTCTCACCTCCAATAAAGCCTACATGGTCAAGTATTTTTAATCACATATAATGTCACAAAGTCTGGATGATTAAAATGATATAATTTATTGTTTTGTATATATGTATTTTGTATTGTTTTGTATATGTATAGAAATATAAATAAGGAATGTGAAAAAAAACTGTCCTGGGCATGTCTCCGCATTTTACCATGCTCTTCTTCTATTTCTTAGAATGGTGGATGTTAACTCTTATTAAGCAGAACTATCGCCATCTACCGTTGTGTGATGGGATTTGATGAGACACAATTTCCTTCTTTTACTAACCTCCCAAACTCAGCTTAGATAAAATTGTACACACCCCCTGTGTTCTCTGGTGAACCCCGAGTTGGGAACAACTGTCCTAGATCATCCACACAAAATCAAATATAAACGCTGGGGTGACCGGTATCAGATATCAGGAAAAAATGGCATCAGGTATATCAAAAAATTCTGTCAGGTATCAGAAGAACAAAGGGGGACTTCCGGTTGGGATGGCGTACTGAAAAGTCACGTCCGCTCGAGCTCGGCAAGTACAGCCCCGAATTATATTATTTGCCTGTCGCCTTTAACCCATTATTCCTTACATCTGCTATCAATAATTAATCTGCAACATGATGAAGCCAAAGAAAACACATGCAAAATCTCTGGACTTCTAACAAGGCGTAAAAGTTGTCGAACATGGCTATGCTACATCAATGGATGCTACTAGCTCCAGCAAACGCACCAGGGACTATGCTACACCGTCCAACACCTCCAAAAAAACGTGTTAAAGGTACGTCTTCAGATGAGCCCAAAGACATGTCTTTGGCGGCAGTTTTAACTGCCATAGACTTGTTAGGAAAACGATTTGAAGACTTCAAGAGTTCAATTCTCAAATGCAACAACATAGTGCTATGTTAGCCTCCATTGCCAAAACAGTGCAGCTTAACTAGAATAGCTAAAAAAATGTTCAACTAAGGTTAAAGGTCCAGAGAAAAAAGTGGAAACCCTGGAAAAAGAAAACGAGAATATGAAAAGCCGTCTGTTAGAATCCGAAAGATACAAAAGAAGATGGTGTCTCCGCCTAGTGGGAAAAAAGGAAGATGCTGATGAAAACGTGAGGGTTGAAATTGTCAACCTCCTCTGTAAAATAGCTCCGGAGAGCTCTGAAAAGATGGACGATGCAGTTGATGTGGTTAATAGAATGGGAAAAATTGTTGAAAATAAACGACGACAGAATATCATACTCGTCAAGAAACCTACAAGTCCAGTTGCTATTGAATAACCTTTTTTGAGATAACCATGACCTGGATGACTGAGAACCTTCACAGATATCATCATACTCTTCACCAAAAGAAGCATCCGGGATGAGTTTTAGAGATGAACCAAAGCATCAGCAATCTGCAGAGATGAGGGGATACGGTTTGCGGAAAATCTGACACAAGATGACTGGCAGGCTAGGCAAGCACAATGGCCAAAAATTGAACAAGCCTGAAAAGAAGGAAAAGCAGCAGCATTCAGAGGTCCATATGGCTTCATCAATGGAAAGCGTATCATGTGATGATAGACCAGGGGTCTCAAACTCAATCTACCTGGGGGCCGCTGGAGGCGGAGTCTGGGTGAGGCTGGGCCGCATCAGGATTTCCACAAAAAAAGCGCTGATAAAACATTCCAATGTTCTCAAATATCTTTATTTTTAACACAAAATAATAAATTAAATAAATACATTAAAGAATGAATAAAAAAATAAATCAGTAATACATAAATAAAATAATAATAATAAACATACAGAAGATACAGACGACTGAAGAAACCAGATATTGACTGGCTGACTAGAAAAAACTAATTATTTTTATTATTATGTATGTATTATGTGTATGTATTTATTATTTCAGGCTTTGAAAGAGACATATTTGGGGCTCTGTAATATGTGATTCCACTTAGAGTCAGTCTCGGGTTTAACTTTAACTTTCACTTTCAGGGGGCGCATGCGCACTTTTGCTCTTTGCTCAGGTAACGGCAGTTATCCGAATCTCTCAAGCGTCATGTAAACGCACTTAGTGTTAAGTTTCAGTTTCCTACAATAAGAAGGTCGGAGTTTCTGAGAAGAACAAACACACAGCAGCTCTCGGCCATGATGGAGATGCTAGAGACACAGACACAGGCTGGATCACAGATCACAGGAATACTGTGGGCGCCGAGTGGAGTCAGGCACTGGACAGCCCCCGATGTCCCGCCCTGTAGCGCCGTATACCTCACCATGATTGGTTCATTCAGCTCCGCACACAACCAGTGTCATTCACATCAATCTTGCGGGCCGCACTAACATTAATCTTTCATATTAAGACGGGGGCCGCAAAGTACGGTCCCGGGGGCCGCGAGTCCGAGACCCCTGTGATAGACTGATACAAATTTAAAGTGACAACTGTTTTCCTTAGTGGAGAGAATCTGATTATGGGGCTCTTAAAATTGGTGCTTCACTTTCTTGGTAATTGCTAATTAGCAAACAGTTTTCTAACTTGTAAAAGTTAAATTTGTTGTTTATGTGTTCTGTTTTTCAGTTTAAGGCAAACCTTTATTTTTCTTCGTTGAACGTAAGGGGACTAAAAGACTATCAAACGGAAGGCAATTTTTTTTTTGTAAAGGGCAAAAATCTAATTGTATTTTTCTTCAAGAGACACACTCTGACAAATCAGATGAAAAATTCTGGTCTCATCAGTGGGGAGATAAAATTCTGTAGAGTCATGGCTCAAATCGATCTGCAGGAACTGCAATATGCTTGAATAATTGCCCTGGAGAAATTATTACAACTAAATCAGATACTGATGGCCACTGGATAACATGTGTTATTAAGATTGATGATGTTCCTCTGATATTTGTAAACATTTATGGTTATAACAATGAACAGAAAAACAAAAACCTATTGTATCAGATTACAACTGTTCTGAAGGAATTACAACAAAAGTTTTCATTTGACCACATACTAGTGGGTGGAGACTTCAACCTGACCCCTGATGAATGGTTGGATAGATGGCCAACTAAATACAATCATAGTCATCCAAATCGAACACTCGACAATTTCATAAACCAAAACAAGCTTGTTGACATATGGAGAGAACAAAATGGTAATAGGCGACAATACACTTGGATAAAACCAAATGGTCAGATAAAGTCCAGGATAGATTATTGGTTGATAAAATTGTCAAATTCGGTCTCAAATTATATTTGTCATATTAAAATGTCTGGCAGTCCCCTGACTGATCACTGTATAGTAAATTTTGAAATATTAAATTGCAACAAAATGTTGAAACAATCAAAAGATTAAATTCAATTCCAATCTGTTAAATAACAAAGAATATTGCAGTAATGTTTCGAAAATCATATTAGACATACAAAACGATGAAAGCCTACATTCAGCAGTGCAAAAATGGGAATTTTGTATTAGAATGTTCTATTAGAAAATATTTAATATCCTTCAGTAAAAAACTGAAAAGAGAAAAATTTGGAAGAGAAATGCATCTGATTAACCATATTCTTTCATATTACAATAAGATGGACTGGAGTGAAGAAGATAGAGAAAAAATACTCCAAACACAATCAAAATGTGATGAACTCTACCTTGAAAAAGATTGAGGTGCTTACATAAGATCGAGAGCCAAATGGATCGAGGAGAGAGAAAAAAGTTCAGCATACTTATGCAGATTAGAAAAACAGAGACAGATAAATAATTCAGTCTCATCCTTATTAATTAATGGCAAGGAATGCTCTAATTCCGATCTAATATCTAAGGAAGTCTCAATGTTTTACAGGAATATGTATCAATCTTCATATTGTGAACAGAAAGCTATGGCCTTTTTTGACTCACTTGAGCACATAATACCAAGGATTGATCAGTCCTTTAGAGATCTGTGGGTGAAGATCTATATATAATAGAATTTGATATTGCCATTAAGAAAATGGTGTCGGACCGCTCACCTGGTCCTGATGGTTTAACTGCTAACTTTTACAAACATTTTTGGGAAGAAATCAAATTATTTCTTTTTGAGGCTAGTAATGAATGTGTTATCTCAAGTGAACTAATGACAACAATGAAGCAAGGACTTATCAAATTAATACCTAAACCTGGCAAAGACAAAAGATTATTAAACAATTTAAGACCAATTACTCTTTTAAATACTGATTACAAAATTCTAACCCCTGTCTTAGCAGCTAGATTAAAAGAAGAATTGTCAAAAATCATTAGTACCACTCAATCAGGCTTTCTTAAAGGACGGTCTATTCATAACAACATTCGATTGGTTCTGGATATTCTGGATTACAGATCTTTGATTGCAAAAGAGGGACTCATTTTATTTTTGGACTTCTGTAAAGCATTTGATTCAGTGGAACATAATTTTATATTTGAAACTTTCACTCGCTTTGGTTTTGGCGAAAAGTTTCTAAGTTTTATTACTATGTTGCACAATGATATTAACAGTTGTGTTTCTCTGCCTGAAGGCTCCTGCCCCAGATATATATATATAAAACGGGGGATAAGACAAGGTTGTAGCCTCTCTCCCCTTCTGTTTATAACAGTGACTGAACTACTAGCAATTTATCTGAAATCCTCAGAGATTGATGGACTAAATATTAATGGACAGAAAATATTAATAAGTCAATCGATTTTGAAGTTATGAATGGAGTTTTGAAAATCAAATGGCTTCAGTCTTTCCTGCGAAATGATAATGAGATCTGGTTTTGTTTACCATCACTCATATTTGATAAACTGGGTGGCATAAGATTCCTGCTCAAATGTGACTTTGAAATACAAAAAATGCCTGTTAAACTATCCAGTTTTCATCAACAAGTTTTGCTCTTCTGGAAAATGCTTTTTAAGCATAACTTTAGCCCTCATAACATTCCCATATGGAATAATAGCACTATTCTTCATAGGAGGAAGTCTATATTTATGGAGTCCTGGCTAGAGAAAAACATATGGTCCCTAGCACACTTGATGGATATTAATGGAGAAATACTCAACCTGGATGACCTGAGTAAAAAATATGGATTAAATATCTCAAAGGAAGACTACAATAGAGTTACTAAAAACATTCCACAAGCATTCATCCATTTAGTTATAAATAGTTTAGGGAATATTCCAATGCCTAAATTTAAAAAGATTATGGTGGATGGGGTGAACCTATTAGACAATAAGCGTAATAATCATTTTTTAAGACAGCAGCTAATTAATATATTATATCCAAGTCCAAAGAAAAGATCCTCGCTCTTAAGAATTTTTTCTAAAAATGAAGCTAAAGTCATAATAACTAAATATCTAAAATTCCCAATTCCACCTAAATACAAAGAACTTCATTTCAAAACAATAAATGACATCTACCCTTCAAACCAGTTTCTTAACTCCAAATTCAAATTCGATGTAGACAAATGTCATCTCTGTAATATAGAAGATGAATCAACAGAACACTTATTCTATGATTGTCATGAAATTCAAACTCTCTGGAATCCATGGATGTAGACTCCTTCTCTTCTGAGGATGTTAAAATAGGTAAACTTATGGAAAACAAACATACTGAATTCATAACTAATAATGTTATAATAATTACAAAATTCTTTATACACAAATACCACTTTAGCAAAACTCCCCCTACTTGGAAGGCATTAAAGAATGAACTAAATTTACTAGGCAAATCCTTAAAAATGATCTCTACTGCCCAAGCCACAAAACTTTGTAATTTTCTTCTGAATTGTGATTTATCATAGCCCATCTTATTTTTAATTATGCTGATTATCTGCTCCCTGAACTGTATATTATATATGCACTTGTTTTTTATTTACTATTTAATTTATTTATTATTTATTTTTTTCTTTTTGTACTTTATATCTTTATTTATCTGTTATTTTTTATCCTTACTTGTTCTTGTTGCTGTGTTGATGTTGTGGAGTTATTTGATTGTTAACTGCACTGTAATGTTTGAACTGAGTTTAGTCTGTATATCTGGTTTTAAATAAAGCATTCAAAAAGAAAAAAAGATCAGAAGAACAAAGTCTTCTTTTAAGGTTTTACGATGGCGGTTTGTGGACAGCTTATGGGCGCATTACCGCCACCTTTAGTTTGGGTGCGGAACAGAATGACGTAAATACCACTAGTACCACTACACCTAAGACAGGTGTTGTGACAAAATGTGATTGACAGCCAAAAACTGATCGCTGTGGGCACAGACTGATTGAGTATCCTAATGTCTTTTATCTTGGCTTTTATGATTTTATGACGTTCTTGGTTTAGATATCTGTTCAGCACCACATAAATAAATTTCATTAGATTTGATTTGTTGATCACCGTTGATCAATGTACTAGGCGGAACTTTTTTTTAATGCTTTATTTAGAACCAGATGTACAGACTAAACTCAGTTCAAATAGTACAATACAGTTAACAATCAAATAACTCCACAGTATTAACACAGCAACAAGAACAAATAAGGAGAAAAGATTACAGATAAATAAACATATAAAGTACTACTAGACGGAACTTAACGCGCTAATGCAGCATACTAAGCTAATACCGAAATGCATTGTGGGAACGTTACATTTCCTTGTTCCAATCCAAAATGTCGGTGCTAGCGAAGTGTTTTTCAGTTGTTAGCCGACTTCATTGCAAGATTGTGAGCTCTCCTTCTGCATCCCCGGCTGTTATTTGGCTTGTAGTGGTTTTCTTGTTGTCAGCATCTGAAGGTGAGCTCTGGTTATATCCGTTATAAAGCACGAAAATGTCGGACGGCGGGGCGGTGTTCGTTTACGTAAATAACTGCTTTTATCAAATCTAAATAGTGTCAATAAACGGACATGACGCACATCTAACAACATCGTCTTTATGAAACGTGGATATTTGCGGACGTTTAAAGTAAATGATCGTAACATAATAGGCTTATTTTCCAGATTAAACTCGTTCTTAGCTCGTATTTATGAAACAATTATTTTATGCAGGGCGTAGAGAATTATAGCAGAACCCAGGTTATAAATGCTCATCATTTAGTCAACCAGCGTCTTTAAATGGATCAGCAACACTGATAATGACGGTATTTGGGCGGCATGATAGCTCAGTGGGTAGAGCAGTCGTCTTCAAACCGAAGCGAGTTCGAATCCAAAATAAATTCAAAATAAAAGTTTGACACAACTACAACACAAAAGTAGCCACAGTCAAAAACTGCAGTCATAAGAAAGAAAACGGGGTGTTTACATCTTCAAACTACACAACATTTAGCTAACAAAGACATTTTTAACGATATTTTCACTTAATTGTTACAAGCTCAACAAACCTATCAGGTTTGTTTGAGATACAAATACAAAGATAAGCAAGTTCATGACGGTTCAAAGGAATATAAAAATATAATTACAGGGTGACAGAGTATCTGTCTGCTCTACAGAGACATTTTAATAATTCATCAAGGACACATAAAGATCTCCGCATGTAAACGGGAGCACTTTGCAGCAGGACATATGAGACAGACCATGTTGAGATTCAGACTTTTCTCTAACTGGGATAAACTATGTAGTAGATCACAGAATCTGCCAAGTAAAGTAAAGAATCTCATTTTCTATCAGCACCCTCCTTATTTAGATGAATTTGGTTGTTCACAAATGTTGACAGACAATTTGATTTAGATTATTTTAACATAACTTATATTAATAGGAAAATTCAAACAACTTAGTTTTGAATTAAGCTGAAAGGTAAATATGAATCATTGAGTACCGGTAATTAAAGGATTAGTCGACTATCAGAAAAAATGTCAGCAGCAGTAGTAATTAGATGTACATGGTCAGTGTTTAACCTGCAGAGCTGTTTGGATGGTATATAATCAAAATCACTAACTGTGTTAGTGAACGTTTACTTCCTGCTTTATGCTGCTTTTGTTTTTCCTCTTTTTGTTCAGGCTCACAAACGATACAATCAAAACCTGGAGGAGATGTCACTCTTCAGTGTCACTGGTCCACAGATAAGACATTTGAGCTGTTACAGTGGACCAGACAGAATTCAGAGGATAATCTCTACAAGTGGACAGATGGTGGCCCAAAGGAACGTTACCAGCATATAAGTTTTCGTGGTCGAGTGGAGCTGAAAGATGCCGACAAGAAGAACGGAGACGTCACTCTGAAGAACGTCAACATCAATGATGCTGGGACATATGAGTGTTATGCTGCATATGGAGGTCAACGACCTCAGCTCATCAACACCGTCACTCTGACTGTCTCAGACTCAGGTGAGTTACTTCGTGTGTGTGTGTGTGTTTCCTGGTGTTGTGTAAAGATGTTGTTGATGAGACTTTGTAGAAACTGCTGCTATGAGTGATGTGATCAAAGTGCAGTAGATAATGTCTGACAGGAGTTTGAAGAGGAAATGGATTCATCACCTACCTGACACCTCACTGCTACATCTACTTCTTCTTCTTCTACAGGTCACACAGAGGACGGAGGAGACAAAAGTGCAGGAGGCATTGCTGGAGTAGACGAGGATGCAGGAGGAACTGCTGGAGGAGACGAGGGCAGCAGCAGCAGAGTACTGATTATTGCTCTGTCACTTACTTTTGTTGTGCTTTCTATTGCTCTCATTGCTGCCTATGTGATCTATAGAAAAATCAAAGGAAACAGAGAGAACACACTTTAAACATGTGCAGGTGAACATCAGCGTCTCTTCACATCTCTGTATTCAGTCTGAGTCCTGCTGCTGTTTCTGTACCTTTCTCATAATCAGACCATTAAGAACTAAACCTATAAATCTTTAAAACCACCTCAAACAGCTGCTTCTAGTTCTCAGCATCAGTGACTGTGATGTCAGCAGGTTAGAGAATGTGGATCTACAGGAACTCGGTGTTGTCCTGATTAAAATACAGATATCATCATGTTTATACTTTATACAATAGACAGCGATGTGGTTGAGAGACTCACTGCTGGTCATCCTGATTATAACACTAATATCTGATTGTCCCTGATTGTCTTGAAGTTCCCTCTTTTCTGCTTTATGCGTGTAAACACTACTAGTAACACTATCTGCCCACTTACTGCATGTACATATATAAATACATGTAATATAAATACAGGTAATGCTGCCATCTGTAAACTTAAACACTACTTCAAACTGTTTGATTGGTTTTCTTCACTAAATAGACAAACGGACAGAGCTGATAAATTTATTAAGCAGATTCAAACTGTTTTATGTTGTTTTATTTTTGCTTGCACTTTATAAACTGTACATATGTTAAACCTAAGTTGTTAATAAAGTTTCAGGTGTTTTAATGCTCAACATGTTTCTTTATTTCTGATTCAGTTTTCTTAGTAATTATGATTATTAACAGTGTTTATGTTTGTGTCACCAGAACCTGTCTGATCTGTTGGACATGTTGATGCAGGTTTGATCTGAACACGTTTTGTTGACTAAAACACTGAAATCAGATGAAGTAGTGAACCCGAACGTGTGTGATTCACGCTTTACGTCCTGGGACTCTTTGAAACTGTTGTACCTGTAGCTTCCTTTATAAACTCAACAAGACAAACGAGACAAATATCAGGTGTCAGACGTTGACTTGATTGTGTAGAGTTCTAAAACATTCACATAAGTTAATACATAACATTTACAAAGTTGTAGACGGATCGATCCAACCCTGGACAGGTTGCTAATCCAGACGCACACAGAGACAAACAACCATGCACGCTCACATTTACACCCAACATGATGGTGGGAGGTAGCCATAGTACCCAAAGGAAGAGAGAACATGCAAACTCCTCACAAGAAGGCACCTGATCAACCAGGGGGTCAAACTCTGGTCCTTCTTTCTGTGAGAGGACGTGTTACCCACTACACCAACATGCTGCCCCACAGCATGAAAGCATGAAACAATATCCTAACAAGCTATAGCTCTATGAGCAGCTCTGTTTGCTCCAGTTCTTTGCCCAATAGTTTGTCTGACCTTCCACCACTCTCTGGACTGGACCTTTGTGAATTACCCTAATGGGACTTGACCGTATGTGATGGCGGGATGAAGCCTCCTGAGGCCTTGAAGTCATGCATTCATTTGTTTAGTATTTGATTAGTATTGTAGGATTCAAGCAACTCAAATCAACACAAAGCTATGGATTTGCATAAATGTATTTTTAAACTAAAACAGCCACAAAGCTTTGCTCGGCGTCGTTCATAATGACTTTTCCTGCAGGCTACAGAAAATAATACAACTTAACTCAAAGTCTTACCTCAGTTTCTAATGAAGATGGCTCCACACACGTGCTAAACATGTAAATCTAAAGTTTGATTCAGTTTCACTGAAAAAGAAAGCAAACTAAAAGGCAGAGAACGAACCCAGAGACCAGAACCTGAGGACTGAAGCCCCTCTGTTATTTAAACTACATTTCTAGATGTTAACTGTCAGAGGCCCCATTTAACAGGAAACAAAAAGAGGAACACGACATCCTCTCTAACTGAACACGTAGGTCAGGTCCAACGTTTCTTCAGCACAGACTAGAAGATACATTTAGTTTCATCTTTATCTGACAAGTTTTGATAATCTCTCCAGTTTCCAAACATCACTCTGAGATTTGTAGTTATGATCCAAAGTTTCGGTGAAGTTTTCATTATACGTCTCTCAGTGTGTTCCCAGCATGCCGTGTTTAAACCCCAGTTCTTCTCTCAAAGCTAAAGGAGGAATTAGTGACTTAGTGAATGTAAAGAAACAACAGAGTTTATTCAGTAACATAGAGAATATCATTATGTGGAGGCTCACTGCTCTTTCTGCTTTTTACAACAACAACAATGATATTTTTTATACAAAACACAGGGAAACTCTAAAACCTGATTCAGAACTATTAAAAGAGTTCAGTCAGAGTGCAGGGTGAAGCTCATCAAGCCGTTTGATTATCCATCAACTCTAACTTTAGCAGTCAGTGATTGAACTCAGTTTTCTTCTTTGTTTATTCACGAGAAAAACTCACTGGTCATTTATTTACATACACAAGGAAGTTTTGTGTGTGTTAATGCTAAATTCAGTGTTCATATGTAGATATGGTGACGAGGATGATTATGAGCAGAGTTTAGTTTTGTTTCACCAGATCCTGTCTGATCTGTTGAAGATGTTGCTGCAGGTTTAGTCTGATCTGGAGTCAGAAGCACCAAACAGCAGCTGATTAGGTTTTGTTGACTCTGCACAGTGTTTAAAACAATAAAATCCGATGAGCTAGTGAACATGAACGTGTATGATCCAGTCTGACTTGTAGACACAGACTGTTGTAGTTGTGGAAACCTCCAGCAGAGCCAGGCTCAGGGTGGGCGGTCCTCTGCCTCAACTGGCACTGGGCAGGTTGGCTGGACCAGCAGCTACAGCTCCAAAGTTGAGGATAACTGAGAAAAGATACAAAGAGAGAGAGAGAGGAGAGGAGCTCAGTGTGTCAGGAAGAGGAGGGAGCTGATGTTGGTCTCCCACCTTAAGTCTTGGGAGATGGTGGAGCCCAAAGAACTTAAAGGTTTCAGCCACTGACACAGGAGAGCAGACTATGGTGAGGGGGGGTGGAACGGGGGGGTGTCGCCTGAAGT
>JAUMTR010283286.1:0-12086 GCA_032270685.1 Microctenopoma stevenorrisi | reverse complement strand
GGTGGAGAGAGAGAGAGAGAGAGAGAGAGAAGTGGTCAAGGTGAGGGAGGAACAAAGGACACATGAGGGCTGGAGAACACATGACACTGACAGTTATCAGATGTTCGTGTTTCATAAATTTGGCAACCTGTAAGGGTTTAGATTTACAACTATCTCATACTGCTGTTGACTACAAATGCCCACTAAGCCCACACAACCACTTCCAGTTCTACTTTTACTTGTGCTTTGGATCAGGTGTAACAGAAAAAAAAGCTAAGGACAACCATACAAGACAACATGAGAAACAATAAATTAAAATAACCATACAAACAACAGTTGACAATCCAGTCGCTGTGCATCAAAGATACAAAAATACGAAATCACCAACTTTTTTACTGAACCAGGAAAAAAAAACACACATAGAAATGAACGTGTTTGTCAAAGAAAAGCAGATTTGAAAACAGTAATATTAACATAAACATACAGAGGCCTAAATTCTTCCATCTGCATGATATTTGTTTCCCAAATATGAATTAAATCTATCATGATACTACATAGTTTGTATGTTTATGTGTTGGTGGTTGAAGCGGAAGATAATGGATGGATGATACTACATAATTGAAACGGATTTCAAATTTTACAGGTTTTAAAACAGAGTTTTCTAACCAAGTGCGGGAAAGGAGCAGTAAACAGCCTGTAACTTGATGAGGAAACTGTTTTGAATTCCAAATGTGGAAACAAAGTATTTAATCTGCTGCAGATCTGCATTCAAATCAAAAGTGAAAATCTTCCTATAAAGGTAAGCTACCTTTCAATCCCACCAGACCTTACCTGTCTCACTTTCTCCTGACTGAAATAGTGGAGCATGGACCAGATCTCTAGTAATTTAAGTTTTAAGTCAGAATCTTCTACTGGACAGTTAAACCACACGGACAAAGTTAGAGATCATTTATTATATCAAACTCATATCCAGGGTGAACCCTGTCTCACACCGAAGGACAGGAACAAAAGACAAGTCAATAAACGATGAAGTGTGTATTAAAAGATTAGATAAAACATGGAAATCAGAATAAGGAGGAGGAGATTAGGTTCAGTTGTATTAAGAACCGCTTATGTAATGGAAAATGACATCCTAAGCACTAATAACATTTAAGCCTGCAGAAAAAATACAGCCTGTGCTGATTCCTGCATGCAGCCTCAGAAACTCTACATGTTCATCAACAGGTTGAGCAGGTGAAGTTACTCATGAATAGATAGCCGGCATGTTCCAGGTATTATAGACAAGCCTATATGTAAGTTGGGTTTGTGACAGCAGGAAAGGACAATAGTTTATTCTGCTCCAGACCAGGCGAATAACACATGGTCTCAATCTGCTGAGACTATTTGTTCTGTACAGCGATATGTAAAAATGCTAATAGGGTAATTGCCAATCTCCATAAATGCCCCACTGCATCCAGTAACATGTGGGCTGTAATTTAAACTGATTTTGAAACATTTAAACAGAGTTTAACAGCATTACAGACCTGAACTGTTATTTCTCCAACTCCTTTTTACTGGTCATTTTTAAATTGAACCAAAGTGAAGTATTATATATGGTCCTCTTCCATAGAACTCTCTTAACAGTGAGATCTACACCTGCCTTTAACTCCAAGAACAAGAACAATAATATACATATCTTAAAGGTGCTATAAAATTGTTACAAAACACTTGTCTTAAACTAGATCCCTATTTGTTCATCCCCATGATCTCACTGAAGTTACAGTTGATCATCTTTTCATAGTTTAATTCATGGCTAGAGGGCATCTACTATTCACATCACATGTGAAAGTTCAGACTGTCAATCACGTAGAGTGTGGGCGCGGTGAGGTGTTAATCTATAACAGGAGAAACAGAAAGTGATGAAAACAGATCTATCACAGCAGCATGTTAGTAGTAAATGGAGATTTACTCTGAGCTGCATCACGGCCTTAAATGACAAGTGAAGAAATTCAATAGTGGCAGGAAACAAGCAAATGATGTCAACACGGATTGTTTTAGTTTGGCTCATCACACAGTTCCTGGTTTGTTCTGGCTCTGAAGGTAAGCTGTGTGAGCGTGTGGGTAGTAAAGGTGTCGTAGTGGAAAAGAGATGTTGTCATATATTATTTCCTCAATGAGCGATGATTGAAGTTTTTTATCTCATCTCATCTAATCTCGGTTTGTTCTAAACATCCGCGTTCATTACAGCTGAAAGCTCCTGATCTTATCTTAAAGCTCAGATGTGTATGTAATGTTTTATTTGCATGTTGTATTCAGTGTCTAATGAAACACCTGGAACTATAATTAAATGGTGTTGAATTGTGAAAATATATGGCGTTCCCATGAGAGCAAATAATGGTGGAGACTAATTTTTTATAACTGCATAATACCTGCAATAATTCAGGCCTATGTATTAATCAAACCTAACATTAATAATGACTACCACACAAATGTATATGAAAATGACTGTGACAATAAAAAAGCATACATACGCGCTTAAATGGAAGGTTGTATATCTGCAGTATTTTATCACAGCACAATTAAAATGATGCAATGTATTTACAGAAGATTAAGAAACATCTTAAAGCATATTCATTTCTAATTGGACAGACTAGGATTAATTGAATCCCTGCTCTGCAGCAGGTTACATGTGTTAGATGTGTATTTATGATTTTGAAACTTATGCATAATGCAATTATGTCCAAATGAACCATGTCACTGATTTACGTCATAAATCATTGTCCTTCTTTTTCTTCAAGAGGTTAACATAGAACCTGGAGAAAATGTCACTCTTCAGTGTCAGAGTTCAAGAGATGCTGACATAATATTAAAGTGGATCAGACCGGACCTGAAGTCAGAGGGATATGTCTACTACTTCAAACCAGGGCATCTAAATGAAGACATGCAGCCTGAAACCTTTCATGGTCGAGTGGAGCTGAAAGATCCAGAGATGAAGGACGGAGACATGTCTGTGATTCTGAAGAACGTCACCATCAATGATACTGGAACATACGAGTGTGTTGTTGGAATCAATGGAAGCAATGGAAGAAAACCAGAACTCATCAACACCATCAACCTGACTGTTGAACCATCAGGTGAGTTACTGTGTGTGTGTGTGTGTGTGTGTGTGTGTGTGTTTCCTTGTGTTGTGTAAAGATGTTGTTGCTGAGACTTTGTAGAAACTGCTGCTATGAGTGATGTGATCAAAATGCAGTAGATAATGTCTGACAGGAGTTTGAAGAGGAAATGGATTCATCACCTACCTGACACCTCACTGCTACATCTACTTCTTCTTCTCCTACAGGTCATGACAATCAAGGAGATAAGACTGGAGGAAACACTGCAGCACTAATTGTTGTAGTGGTTCTGGTTTTGTTGTCGGTTTCTGGTTTCTTTTTTGTTGGATATAAGTGGTATAAAAATCACAAAGGACCCAGAGACCAGGATTCGTACCAGCAACCATCAGAGCAAAGACCTGAACTCTATTAAGAGAAAACTTAAAAGCCTTAAAAGATTTTGACAGCCTTAAAATGTAGAGAACAAACGTCAGTTTGTTGTTTTCATCAAACTTCATCCAGAGACATAAACTCCCAGTGGACTGTCTGTTAATGCGATTCCTGTCAATGTGATGTAACGGGATCAAAACCAAATAAGACAAACAACACCCCCGTTTCTTCCTAAACTATTAATGATCTAGTTTATATCTTTCTGTGAAATCAAACTTTCTCCTAAGTTAAAGAAAAGGAAAACTTGCTCCTGGACTCAAAAAGCTACAGGCAGTTCGCTAAGTGAGTTTATTAAAGCAGAGAAATTGGATTCTGTTGATTTGGACAGTTTTTAGAGGGAGAATTACTGCAGGTTTCATCAACCTGAGCACTGACACACGTCATACTGATTTATTACACAATAAAACACATATATTGTTTATGTGGGATCACACAGGTGGAAAATGTTCAAGGTGACTGAGCTGATATAAATCCTGCTGTTCACTGTGACAACAGAGGAAACAAACAGTCTGATCCAGAAAAACAGCTTCAGGGAAAACGTTGCTGAAGCTTTTACTTACTAAAGCCTCAGTCGACCTGTAAAGGGTTTGGTCAATGGAAACATTGACGGATTAAAACCAAACCACCCGGTTCTTTAAAAACAAGTCGCTGCACTTAGGTGAAGAAACATTTAAGCATTTCATCATCAAACCCTTCATTCACCTTTGAGCCAGTGCAACAGTCAGCAGTTAAAAATACTTAGTGCGTTGTTTGAACTTGTACTTTGCCTCAGGACACTGAGCCAAGGCCACTGGAAAAGAAAGTAAACAGTTATTATCAGCAGCTGAAGACGATTCACAGAAACCTACGTGAGAGTGAATGATCTGATTGTGCCTGTCTCCATAAAAACCTAATGAGCACTCAGAGTACAAAGAGAGAAGAACACAACAGGGAACATTGAACACATAGAACTTCATATGTTTATTGTAGGTTTGGCCTTTTATTCTCAACACATTTATGTAGGTAACTTCACCTGCAGGAAGAAATACTGTATGAGTGAGACGTTCCATCTGTCCGTGACACTCTGTTCTTTGTATATAAGTTAAGGTGATTTGTAAATAACATAGTGTTGAGACGTAATCACATTACATTTTATATATACAAGTCATATTCTCATTTATTAGCACAGAAGCAGGGGAAGATCTGCTCCACTGCAGACATGATTTGTCACATTATGGGGTGTTTGAATGTTGTGTTGTTGTTTGAGGGTTTAATGTAGCTGTTTCTGAACAATCAGAGACTAAAATCATCCCAGTAACTGTCTGTTAACCTGCTGAAACACAGAGAAGCTCAGGAGGAGCTGCTGTTACATATCACACTGCACTTTACTGAAACTTCTGCACACTAAAACCTGATAAACCACGTTGTTGACATCCCCTGGTTCTCTTTCATTGGGGATTTTAAATTTGTATATATATTTTATGTGTATATTTTTACATAATTTTAATTTTCTTATTATACTTTCAGAGAATAAAGTAAGATTCTGCTTGTGTGGGTGCTCCAGTATTCTGATGTTTTTGAAAGTTATTTTTTCATTAAGGTTTTTCTCACCACCCCCCTCGACTCTGTTGTGTTCTGCTTTAGCTGGCAGTATACAGTAGTTTTTGACATTAGTAAAACTGTTTCCCCATATAGCTCTCCACAAATTCATGGTGCTAAAATTTACACATAATTTGTTAACTTTCATTTGTGTTCTTGTTCTTATAAATGAGAAATATTCTTATTAGGAATAACGCGGGCCCCAGAAGACCCTGGTGACCCTAAAAGAGTGCAGCAAAAAAAAGAAGAAGGAAATTCTGATTCATAATAATCCTAATCTATCTTTCTGTAATTTTCTTTGTTCATTAGTATTTTGTCAATAAAGTTTATCTTTACTTTACTTGGCAGACATCTTCTGTGCATAAAACGGAACTAAACACAACAGGCGACAGGAGAAACTTCAGGAGTTCATGTATTTCCTGACGGTCAGATTAACAGATATAATATTCATGTCAAGGAAGGAGAAGCTGTGCAGTGTCTCTCTGATTGTATTCAGCTACACTTGTTGTGTACTCAGTGTTGTTGCTTCTCATGAACTGACAAACTGTGTTGTCTACTGTATCTCACCTTATTGATTAATCTTTTTTTTTAATGTTTGCACTACACAGCAGCTGAATCAGAATAAACACCTGCTGCTTCTTTAGAAACATGATCCTGTAACTAATAAAGAAACTCAATTAAACTTTGTTTCGTTTGTCTCTGAGCCAAGTGACCGACTAAACAGGTTAAATACGCAGCTGCTCTGGAACAAGTCACTGAAAAACAAAAGTGTTTGCTGGGATTTAGGGGATTTCTCTCGTCAATTTTAGTTCATATTAATAAAACAAAAATGCATTTTTTCTGAAGCTGAAGATACTAGTCTGCAGTTCAGATTGTGGCTGTTGTCTCTGTGTGAATATGAAAGAGAGAAAGTAGGGACGAGTTTTTTTTTATTGCAACACCCTGTTTTGTTTTTTAATAAGAGAGAGTGTAACTGCTGTTCTGTGCTGGTCTTGGCCATGGACCAGCACCTGCGATGTAAGTGGGTAAGTTCTCCCCCTAGTGGCCAGAGAGCAGTAGTGATTCCAAACAAATAAACCACCTTTGAATAGTCATTGGATGTGTTTGTCTGTGTGTTGGTCCTGCGATGGACTGGCGATCCCTGCGACCTGACCTCGGATAAGCGGAAGGATGGATGAGTTTTCTTTTTTTTTTTAACAGACTTTAAAAATGTAGAAATTCTTCAATGCAAATGTATTTGCATTCTTTTGGTAACACTTGCTATTAAAACACAAACATTAAACCTGCTGCAGTCAGACATAATACACTAAACAAAGGACTCACTGACGGAAGTGTTTCTTTCCCAGCAGGATATTTCCTCTCCTTGACCAACAGAAGGAAAAGCAGTTCTTACCAACTGGCTAGTATTTATATGCAACTTAACGTGTCTCCTGTTACTGATAAAATACATATTTATCCCCCCAAAAACATTTAAAAAATGTATTGTTTAACAGGCGAATCAATCCTAGGACAATATTTCAGTAAAAATCACAGTTATGAATCATACAGTAAAGATCTGAACAGTACAGCTAAACTCTGGATTCTTCCTAACAACGCTTCACTGCTTAAAGCAGAAATGTACAGACAAGCAGCTGCAGCATCACATGCATCTCGTCTGGAAAAGAGACGAGAGCAGATGGACACAGCAGGAGAGTCTCTATGAAGTCAGACCGTTTCTAATGTTTCTAGCAAAATTCAAGTTTCTGTCTTCACTGAATCCTCACGTCCTGTCAGAGCGGCTATAGATTAAATAAAGGTGTATTTTACAATGACTGTTGTTTGTTGTTAAAATGCTACAGAAGATGTTGTCGCAGAGTGTCTTGCCCAAGAACACACCTGGTATGGGCCAGGAGTCTGGGCTCTGATTTGATCCTGCGACCTTCTGCATCCCAGTCTGACTATAATGAGAGGTGGAGGAATCTGCTTCTATGTGAATGAAGGTTGGTGTACTGATATCACAGTGTTAGACAGATACTGCAGCCCAAACTTAGAAACTTTATTTATCAGCTGTAGAACCACGCGAGTTCTCCTCCTATGAGCTGGTCAGAGTTTACTCTGCAGACAATCTGGACGATCAGACTGATACTGTGACATCCTCATCAGTTTCTGTGAAGATATGTGTGTCCCCACTAGGACATATCGGTCATTCAACAACAACAAGCCCTGGTTCACAGCTGAACTGAGACAGCTCCGTCAGGCTAAGGAGGACTGCACTACACTGCACTGATACACTCACACTATCGTGTCTTTCTGTCTTGTTACATGTTGTCTGTAATTTATTGTTTTTCATGTATTTGTTTTCTGTCTGTCTGTCCTAGAGACGCTAGAAAAGACCAAAAGCATATTCCTTGTATGTGCAACATACTTGGCGAATAAAGCTGATTCTGGTTATTAATTTAAGTCTGTTAACTTAGTTTTCATGTACCAATATGACTGGATGACCAGCTCAAACTCTCTGTTGTTTTTGTTGTTATTTGCAGATGTATAAATTGTTCATGATTGTTTAGCGACACACAGTTCGAATCACATAATCAAGTTTGCTGCAGAGCTACAGTGGTAGGACAAGAACGACGGGTCAGCCTACAGAGAGGAAGTACAGAGGCTAACGAACTGGTGTAAAGACAACAACCTGTCTCTGAATGTTGACAAGACAAAGGAGATGGTTGTTGACTTTAGGAGGACACGAAGCAACCATCACTCACTGAGCATCAACGGCTCCTTTGTGGAGATTGTTGAAAGCACAAAATTCCTGGGTGTCCACCCGGAGAAGAACCTCACCTGGTCCCTCCACACCATACGAGTCCATACGAGAGAAAGCCCAACAGCGCCTCTTCTTCCTACAATAAAGCTAACCTTTAACCTTGAACCTTGTTAGAATCCAAAGTCGTAAATGTATAAATGGGAATGAAAAACAAAGTCAGTGACTGCAATAAGGAAGCAGCCAAACTATATAAACGGATGTGCACAAAGCTGTGACACTGTCAGGTAACAGATCAGGTGACTGCAAGGAAGGGCTGTTGGACAGTAAAACAGGAAGTCAACTCACCTCCTCTCTGCCTAGACATTGTTTTCTTATACTTCAAGCTCATGCAACTGTGATCATTCGCAATCTACTCTCCCTCAACTCTCCAGTCTCGGGCGCTGTGAGTACACCGGGTGTTACAAGAGCAACACATGTGACAAGGGTGAAGGTAAGCTCAAGGAATAATTCACAAGAATTTAATGACTATATACAAATATTTTTATATCTATTTTATTAGTATAATTATTATTAGTATTATTTTGTGTATATTCAATTATCATTGTTTTATGTTTGTGTCAGATGGCGTTGATGCTTGTATTGGTGATGCTGACAGCATGTGCTGCCATTCCTCAAGGTAAAAACAAATTACTTTTAGTTATTCATACTAAAGGGTTCCTCATGATAAAGGTTACCCAAGGTTTCCCCTTGTTACCCTTATACTCAGTCTTTTCTAAACAATGTTGAAGATAAACAGGAATCAAGCAAATGGTAACTTAGGGAGCTAAAAGTATTCCAGGCACTCACGTGGATGGTTAAAAAAAGACAGTATTTTATACAAAAACTCCTTTGATAGCATGAAAAGATGATAAAATGTAAATGTGAATACCTAAAACACTGCATAAGAAACATTGGTAGCTTTAAAATATAATGGTGTTTAAATTGTATATATTATATTATTGGTGCCTGCCATTGAATTTGACGAGGAGGAGTGCATTCCGTGGGATTCAATAGTAAGGTGTGTGCATTCCATCATTTTCTATTCCTGCTGCCCCAAAAATGGCTCCTGTTAAGACATGCTTACAAAGTGGATTTTAGACTCAACGCTATCAGTCACGCAGTACAACATTGACTTATCTCAGTTTTGTTTCAATTAATGTGCCTTATATGTATAGCCCGAAAAATACGGTAGTTAGAAGAAAGTCTGTCTGTACGGGTGTATGTTACCATAGCAACTGATGCATCCTGTTAACACCTGCTCTCTGATTGGCTGATACATTATCAAAATGTCTTTGAATTTTAGCAGCTGTTTTTATACAGTGTGTAAAAAACCTCCAATACATTAGTACTTCCTTCATCTGTTGCGTACCTATGCTCTTCTGTTTGAAATTGAGACAGGTCACATGGTATGACTAGTGTCCCTCCTTATTGATTGAAGCGTCATCAAGATAGCTCCCATGAATAAGGCTCTATCTTCCGCACACAAACCTCACAGGTTAGGCCAACAGGACAGACTGTGGATTCCTACCACAGATTAAAACAATCAGCTCGGTCAGGCGATGGCCCTTGTTGAGATTAGCTGGCATTTTGAATTACCATGGTAATATAAATAGGCAAAAAACACACCTCATGAACTCACAGGATAGACTGGGTATTCCAATCAGACACATCAAAACAAGTTGGCTTGGTAAATCCTGCTTTTTGATTGATGATTTTTTTGTTTTGATTGCTTGTTGATTTGTGTGCCTTTTTTGTGTGTTTTTATGTGTGCCTGATGGTGAGACGTTTCCATTGGGGAGAATAAAGTATAACATAACCCTAAAGCCTGGTGATATGGGTTTAAAATGAAGGGGTGCAAGGTGGCAGGCACCTTCAAAGTTTCTCCAGAAACTTTTGAGTATTATTATTATATTTTATTGGGGCAACCAGATGCAACCTTACTGTATGTAAATAAGACCAAGGTGCAAAGATAGGGTCAAAGTTTATAAATGGTCAGCAGGTGATTAAACTGTGACAGAGTGAGTCAATAATGTGGTAGGCAAAAAAACTGGATACACACAACAAACTGATTGGCAATTAAGGTTGCAATTTATTATTAGCTACAGTGATTTGGTATAATGAAGGTAAGAAATATGACACAAAATGTTTTACATTTATTATTCTTATTTGATTTCTTTTTGCTTCAATTTGATTAAATCTCCAAAAATAATTGTATAATTTTATAAAATATTTGTTCCTTTGTGTCCACTATCATGTTTTATTGCATAATTCATTTACATTTTTACTTTATGTTTTTTCTTTTAACTTATTTTCCTAAGATCTGTCAGGTAAAATGTTCACGTTCCCACAAGAAACCAACACAGCTCATATTAGGATAACTACATCGAGACAGGATTTCAGAGCGCTAACAGTCTGTCTCAGGTAATAAAGATAAATAATCTATTGCATCTCGTAAAAAGCAACCCGCATGACTATTTGTTTTCATTGCCTACAGGTTTTTTACAGACTTGCGTAGAGACTACTCTCTTTTCTCTTTGGCCACACCCTCTGGCGACAATGACTTTGTGATTTTCAAGAAGAACAGTGGTTTGACTCAATTCTTTATCAAGGGGAAGTTCACAGAATTTGTAGGACAGGAGTTCACGCTGAATGTGTGGCATTCCATTTGTTCCACATGGGACTCTGCATCAGGAGTGGGGCAACTATGGTTGGATGGAAAGCCCTCAAGTAGGAAATTCATCAGCTCAGGATCCAACATCAATGGACCCATTATAATTGTTTTAGGACAGGTATATGTCTTTAACAACAAACAACAAACTTTTTTTTAATTGTCTTTAAAGTGGGTCAATTGCTACTTTATGATTTGTTGAGATAATACAATTTTTTTTTTTTTTTTTACAAATTTCTAGGAGCAGGACACCCACGGTGGAGGGTTTGACATAAAGCAGTCATTTGTTGGCATGATGTCTGATGTCCACACATGGGACTACATTCTGTCCCCCTGTGAAATCCAGCATTTTGCTCGTGACTTCAACTTTAGCCCAGGAAATGTGTTGAACTGGAGAATGCTGGACTTTGAAAGTACAGGAAATGTTTTGACAGAGGATAATCAAAACATATGTCCCTAAAGAGACCATCAAGTCTTTACAAAGACTTTAACTGAAATTAATTTAAACTGTTGGGGATATTGTTTTTTGTCTTTTTTTGTGTTCATGTTGTGCAGCAATCATTAAATCAAAGGTAAATTTGATGAATGGCCAAAAAAAATCACTGAAAGTCAACATGTAACCACTATATAATGTACACTTTCGGTAATCGTTATCTCGAATTCGAATTCATAATGGCTCTGATCTATTTTTCCTAACCAAAGTTCAAGTTGTGTTGTCTTTAATACCATGTGAACTCAACAAATAAATAATCATAACAGTGGAAGTTTTTGGAAATTGTATATAAAGAATATAACATTAGCAGTAGCTAATGTTATACTATATAAGATGCATACTGGAGTTAAAGGTGTTTTTGTGTTTAATGGTTGTTACTTTATTATCTAATTTAATAGATAGAAACTGTTTTTCATTTGATACAAATAGCAGCTATTGGGTAAAACTTAAATTTTTTCCATGGAAAATCAACCATTGTAACAACTGTATGACTACTGTACACCTTTGTTCTGATCTGTGAGGGTTCTCATTCATCCAGGACATGGTTATTTAAAAAAGGTTTTATCCAAAGCAACTGGACTTGTTTGGTTTCTTGACAACGTTTCACCCTTCCATTCCAGAGAGCTTACTTAAGTCTAGGAAAAGTCCTCCGTGGCCTGCCTCGGAACAGACACTGAAGATGAATAGGAACTGGTATCCTCACCGTGACCCCATAAGAAATTGGGGGATGAATAAACACCTTGGCATAGACACTAGAGAGGTGATAGAGGCTTTGTCCCCAAGGTGTTCCCATCCAGCAACAGAGTCAACGGTGGTGATCACATCGCCCCACTGAGGAACAGCAACCAGTACTGGATACATCTTTGATCTGACCCCGTCTAGAGAGAGGAACTGAAGGGACAGCTGCAACGTCTGATGCACCCCCACATGGAGACCTGAACAGGAGCCAGTACTGGAAAGTGATGGCTGACTACAGGTCCTTCTCAAGAATTAGCATATTGTGATAAAGTTCATTATTTTCTGTAATTTATTGATAAACATTAGACTGTCATATATTTTAGATTC
>JAUMTR010282937.1:0-12167 GCA_032270685.1 Microctenopoma stevenorrisi | reverse complement strand
CCTCGACATGTAACCTGGTGAGACTGGGAATCGAACTCCGCACCCTTGGGTTTGAAGGCGACTGCTCTACCCACTGAGCTATCATGCCGCCCAAAATAACAATAACAATAATATGTTTTCTCAGAAAACAGGCAACTTGAATCAAAAACATCAGCAATATACAAAACAACATGCACACCACAGATTGTCCACAATTAGTTATGGTCAAATTGCTGTTGTAGTCATACTTGAAAGCACGTCTTTACTTAAGTACAGAACTGAAGCTCACAAGAGACTATTAGAGGGCTATTTTCAGCTTTTGTAAAGCAGCAAAAGTTACATTTCGAGCTTTGTACAACTCGTAACATTTGTATGTATTTTGATCACTTCTTGACATCTTTAATTTATGCTTCTCATTTGCTCACTGTCTCCTCTTTTATTTTTACTAAAGTTAAAGTGTCTGAAAATGATAAAAACACGCCCCTATTAAGATATTTGTTTTTATTTTTTGAGGTTTTTTTTCTGCCATTGCCCTAATATAGTGGATAAATTACATAGAACAAATCATTGTTTCTTACTGACAATTTTGTTTACCTTTTCAATTCACTATAGTCAACTCATCTCTATTAGCCTTTTAAATTTACACTGAGAAAATAAGGTGAATAGTACCTGATACTTGATTCTGTCTTTCGATATCACCTCCATTGAGTTTTTAAACGACCTGAGGCAAAATCAAAAGATGACCTGAAAAAACACTGCAGACTACTGACTGGTCACAGAGAAGTGTAGATTAACCACAGCTGTGCTGTTATCTAGACTCTGTAATACTTCCCAATCTCTTTTAACTGTTTGAGCTGTGTTTCATATTACTGCCATTAATTTCAATGTTTTCTAAAACAAAATGTATTGCCTCGTTGTTGCAAACATGCCGACAAACATGGGCGGCGTTCTATTCTTATGCTCTAGTGTGTATGACAACTTGCTAAACTGAGAAATTAAATAAATAAATGGTGTAAATAAGTTCTTAGTTTGACATGCTCAGATGTGCAAGTATTCAGGAATATAATAAACCCAGGTAACAGAACAGAGATTGGTACAGTACTCTTTCAGAAAAGAAAACCACTGGTCTTAGTTTATATCAGTTTATACTGTAACCAAACCAGTAAATGTTGTTTTAATAATGAAACCAACCAAAAACAAATATCTCAGTGGGAATTATTATTCATGATAAAGCAGTGACAAAGTCAACAGAAAAAGTCCACCTAAGTCATGTGATACATTTATGATACACTATGATACATTTCAAAATAAGAAGAAATGACATTCCCACACTGTGAATGAATGGACAGTGAACTGTGGGGCCTTTACAGTGGGATTAAATGATTATCTATCTCATCTGACCCACCATCCACTCTTTTTTAGATTTTTAACATAATTTATAAGCATAATATTTATTGCTGTGTTTCTTTGTTATTTTTACTTTCAACTTTGGGGGGTCCTTTTCTCATCCTGTATTCCTTCTCCTGCATTTTCCCCCCTCTCTCTAACTTTCTGACACACTTGTGCTTCCCCTCTCTCTCTTTCTCTCATATCAGTGACATACACTGATCAGACATTGTCTCTCCAACTTTATCCTCTTATTTGCGTCGTCTCTCTCACCAGCCTCAGGTAAGGATCGAAATCCTGAGTGACAGAAAGTTGGCTGATGATTTTTCCTCTTCCTTTACCTATTTTTTCTTCAGTTTCTCTTTTTCTTCCTGCCCACTTAGTGCACTTTTCCTTCTTATCCTTCTCTCCAACCTGTTTATCTTCTTTCCCTGCTTTGCATTCCCCTCTTTGTGCTAAAGAACATTTAGATGAATACATCTGACATGTTTGACTAAAATCACCTCTTTATTTTAAAACTAATCACAATAAAGAATCAGCATTGTTAACCAGTTAATTAAACATTTACCTTTTTCTTAATTATTAATGTTACCTTAAATGTGTCACAAAAATGGAGAGGAAATGTTTAAAATATGTGAAACCCATTATTGTGCACCATGTGTTGTGTCTAAAGATATGCTGCCAGAATTGCATTACTTTGTACTAAGTTAAGTGTGTTTTCTGTTCCCTCACCGAACTGATGCACCAGGTGAGAGGAGACTTACATCTCAAGTAAAATCTAAATATTTTTAGAAATTTTGTGTTTCATCAATATAGGCATCATAGGACGCAAAGTCACTTCTCAGATGCACTCTAACCACAGATTACCACTAGTATAAACCAAATCACCATTATCATACATCACACTGCTTTAAAAGATTAAATGAATGTGCCTTGGTTAAGGCAAAGGGCTAAGGTTATTCCCAGCCTATTCCCCAATACCAGGTGTGTCCCTGAGCGAGACACTCAACGCTAGCCCCCCGAGCACCACCTGTGGCTGCTCACTGCTCCCCCCAAGGGGGATGGGAGAAATGCAGAGGAGAATTTTTGTTGTAACATGTAAAATGTATTGATAATAAAATAAATCTTCTGCTTCTTCTTAAAATAGATCGTCTGTGTTTTCAACTGAGAACATTCAGCCAAGCAGCTAAAGGAAGAAAAGGAAAGTAAGCAGCATGCTGTACTTTTGCAAATGTTCCGCTGCTCATGTTGTGTGGTCATGATAGAAGTTAAGAAAATCCTGGCATTGAACGTTCACTTTCATCGTGAGTTTAAACACACCACAGAATATAATGCACACAGCATTTTTCATGTGGCTACTAGTCTGTGCATGTTTTCTGACTTTATAAGGAACATGTATTAAATCTGTATTACCTGTCTGAATCCAGACTCGTTCTTTTCCTCACCCAACAAACCAAAGGTCTGATCTCAGGACAGACAGTTAGCCATGACTTCTTTTCAGACCAGTTTTTGTAGATAGACTGAGTGTTATTTTCTCCCTTTCTCGTGTGTTAGTTGTTTCATTTTTATGTCCACTGGTGGTACACAGTCTTTAATCTGTTTCTATAATCTTCCTCTCTGGAACGGTTCAGTATTTAGCTTCTGAGTTAGCTTTCTCCATGACAAAAAATGCTCCTCCAACTGACCAATAAACAAAACACAAGCTCCGCAGTGAACTTCCGTATGAATTTTCTGGTCTAGAGCTGTAACCTTGGTCTTGTGGGTGGGTTTTGGGAGCCCAAGGTTCTCCTATACTTTATATTGGGGGGGGGTTTCAGTGCGTGTGCACCAGTTATAGCGTATGTTGCGGTAAACAAGTGAGAGAACATTTGAATGAAAATGATATACTATACTTAGGAACTATATAATGTATTTATTGTATTTTCATGTGTTTTAAAATATTTTTTTTGTGATTCCTATTTTCTTTTAAATGTGAGACAGGTGGCCCGGCGCAGCGACTTCTATTGACAAGCTGCCACTAAGTGCTAGCCTGAGTTGCATATTGGATCTAAGAGTTGGGATTTGCTTCCTGAATATCTGTGATGTCAGAATTCATGGTTGAATGAATGCATGTCTTCAGGTTCTGCTTTGTGAACGCTTTGCTTTTGCATGAAGCCTTCACAAGAGGAAGGGTGTAAGAAAAAAAAAATAGAAGCAATGAAATATTAATATTATTGTGAAAATTATAGTATAGGTAGTTAAAGAAATTAGAAAATAGTGTTACATGTATGTAGCTGAAACAGTGAACTTTTGAAACATGTAGTTAAACCACTTGCTTAATTACATGTAGTTTACAACTGTCCCATACACAACCACATAAAGCTGGACTTTTTATTTAAGACACATCTTGTTCCACTATCTTGTCACTGTTATGGAAAATTATTTTTGAAGTATTTTACCTCATTCTGCTCCTCACTAAGACCTAGCTGACTTTTGTGTTCTTCTTTGCATTGATTATGGTGTTTTTTGATTTGCTAATATACATATATGTACTGTAACTTCAAAATTAAAATGTACTTTTTGTTTTCTTACCTAGGAATATACAGTCCCACGGCCCTGAAGCGACCTGTTTTTTCTGAGAATGACTGCAGGTATGACAGTGATGGAGCATTGATGACACAAAATAACGACAATAGTTCTGTGTATCTGGCTTCATGATATGTGGTATGTTAAATTTTGGACTATAAGCGTCAACACGGACATCCCCCCCATAGAAAATCAAATGATACCATTACACAGTGGTTCCTAAACTAGTTTCCATTGACCTCCCTGGGATCCACTGCTATAACATGTTATAGCTTTCAGTTTAAATTATTTCCCTTAGATTTCTACAAAACCACACTGTCAGTTATGCAAACTAACATCATGATACCAGAAGCTAACACTACAGTACCCATGTGGCTCATTATGTTTCCTGTAGAATTGACACAAAATAGTTTGAGAATTTGAGAAATTATCATTTCAAACTGCCAGATATACAGTGTTTTTTATTCAACCGACATTAATAGCTCACAAAACTTTTTACTGAAGGGATCCTGGGACACAGTAACTCTAATCAATCTTGTCTTATATTTTTGACTACTTCTACTGACTATTCAGCCTGGACATTTTTATATCTAACCATGATTTGAAGGGCTGGTTTACTGTGTCAGAACTGCCTGTGTAGATGACCGTTTTATAAAGCTTTATCAAACACTACCACTGATCCTTTTCGTCTCAGATTAATGCGCTCTGTGTCTGACCAAACAAGCAATTTGACATTCACACCATCTTTATGTAGTGATTTGCTGTCTTTGTTTTTTTTGTTTCTGACACAACTAATTCTGTTACTTTTCACATGACCAACTGAGTGCAACACTGAGTTTTTTTTCTGGGACAGTCCCATGTGATTAAATTTTCACTCCACCATCTACAGTAGCTATAAACACTAAATTTGTGATGTGGTCAGAAAACATAAACATAAGAGTCTAAGCTTAAGCTAAAATGTTGAGTGACAAAATATTGTCTATGCAACAGTAAAAATGTAATGTTTATCATCCCAGAAGGTTTTTCACTTTCAGAAAGTACTATCTAACTCAGGCTTATTTTTTTCAGATTATATAAAAACCTGCATCTAAAAACATTTTTGTGACCACAAAAGTTGGAATGAAAGAACTGTCTGAGAGAGAGAGAGAGAGTCTTTTAATTTAGTTTATGAGCTTGATAAGACCATGGGTTTACTTTATGTGCTTTTTGGTGGAGAGTCAGATCAACATTAGTTTAGCATAAATACCTGAACCAGAGGCTAAATTTAGCCTGGAATCTGGATTAGCCTGAAGCTACGAAATAAAAACTATTGAATAAATTGGCAGGTCTTGTTTTTCTGTACAAAATTTGACTTGGCTGATGGACTGTAAGAATCTGAATGAATAATATGCACCATATAAGAGCAAAAATAAATTATTAAACAGAGCGAAATGCTATTAATTAAATAGCCTAATAATTCAGATACATTTGTAAATATATGTTGTGTTCAACACATAGTTTTCCCAAACCCCATTTTTCGAATCCAGAATATTTTGTTTTTTGTCAGTGTTATGTTCCTGGTTGGTGTAGTGGTTAGTGCTGTTACCACACAGATAGAAGTTAGTTAAAATCCATCAGTGGGCCGGGGGCCTTTCTGTGTGGACTGTACATATTCTCTTTGTGCCAGTGTAGGCTTTCCCAGGTTATTCCAGCTTTCTCTCACAATCCAAAGACATGTAGTTGTGTTTCCGGTGATACACGCCAACCAACTTTGTCTAGTTTAGGAGTATTTTATCTTTCTTTGATTATCCGTGACACCTGGGATTTGTGTGTAAAAGCCCCTAAACTCCTCCAAATGCACAGTGGTTGTGTAAAATCAGTGAAGGTTTTAGGTAATTTTATTTTCTTCCATTTATAATCAATTAACCTTTTACTTTCCAAGTGTAGCATTATAAATTTGTGAGTTTCTTCGGTGTGTGTTTGATTTATCACTTGAATTAAATGATTTTTGAGTGAAGCACAGGCATCTATTATATATTTTTTGTGCAGAAGCTTTTGATCCATCTATCATCTTCCTTTCAAATGGGTAAGGTTGACAGAAAGGTAACAGTGGATAACTGGGTGAACCTTGGTTGTACGAATCGTTAGACTTTAGACTAAATAGAACCATATGATTTGGCACAAATTATTTCCCAGTGCTAAGCTAGAACATCTTGGTGACATGTGCAAAATGGGAAATGTGTCAAACGTAAACATTTAGCACAACATAATTAAGCAAAAATGAGCAGTAACGTTTCCAATAAAACACAAATGAGTAACAACTTGTCACTGGAGTCTCTCTGTAATTCACCTGGACGATAAATAATATAAAATAATAATAAACTCTGTATAGTCATTATAACTTTGTGGTGATTACACATATCTATAGCAATCCAACAGTTACTCATAAATTCTACTTTTACAAGGTTACAGGTTCTCAAGTTTTAGGTTTAAACTGTCACAAAAGTGATCATTTCAATATATGTTTATTATTTAGGTATAAGTGGGTGGTGGAGTTGTACATTATACTTGAAAGTATCACTAACATTTCGAACATCATCTCTTAATGTAGTAAACTCCAGTTTCCACAAAAACGGAGAAATTATAACCTTGTAAAAGTAAAGCTCATGGCAGAGATGCTTTATTGGACCACATTAGATTGCAGAGGTGAGCCTAATAAAGATGCCAGTGAGTGTGTAACTGCTACTTCCAGTTATGTACGTGTGTTATAACATGTTCTTTAAATGCAAAGAGAGTTGTTTAATTTGGTTGTATATCAGATTTTTAGGTGCACAAACATTACCGGATGGAAGTGTGGTGCTGTGTGTGTGTGTGTGTGTGTGCGTGTGTGTTACCTGAGGGCAAAATGCCATGTCACTTTGGATCAGAGGTTCCAAGTCTCTGCCAGAACGTCCTGTAGCGGACTCCACCCTGGCATCATCTCTAGTTTCAACCTAGGTCCACAGTATACAGTGTTTTACAGATACTGATATTTAATCTTCCAACACACACACACACGTTTTAATCAACTGACTCAAACATTAAATCTGTGTAAGTTCTGTGTTCAACTGCTTAAATTTTAATTTAAACATTTTTATTTTATTGTTTTAGTTTCAATCAAAGAGGTTTTTATTGACAAGTTTAAGTGATTTAAAAACTTTCTCACTTTGTCTTTACAGTTTATGGAATAACACACACGCACTTGTGTGTGTCAAGAATACTGAATTTCACAAGTAAATTGTCACTCATATGCTGACACACTCATGCTGACACTGACTCACACATATTATCTTCTTATTTGATCTCTCTTTAAAGTCTGTCATGTACACGCAAACAATAGACAATAAACTATTTCAGTATATTTATATTTATTTTTATTTATGTTTTGCAGAATTGCAAACATGTAAACAACCAAAGTCATGACTGATCATTTATGGTAAGTCACTCATCAACTTTTTTAAACTTGAATTTCCAAATAACAAAAACAGTTTTTGATTTAATGAATTATTAACTACAAATTTTATTTTTCAGTCTAAATGAGTCTTTTCCTTTTTTTGATACCATATGTATTTTTTTCCTTATTAACTTTTCAACATATTCATGTGAGTGGGCATCTTTCTACACACATATCCCCCCTAAAATATATATTTAGGGGGAACTGGACTTTTTTTAGTTCCTTGAAGACATTTCACCCTCCACTCCAGAGGAGTCAGAAAGTGCTGAATGCTGAGCTCAGGATGACCGAGGAAGTCCGCAGACTTCTTATTTTTATGATAATTTGAAATATCAATAGATAGATTCCCAAAAAATATAAAGCTATCTTAATACACATTTTATAGGATCATTGTGTGTGTGTGTGTCTGTGTGTGTGTGTGTTGTTATTTGGTAAGTGGAGTTATTCGATGATTTGAAATTTACACCAAATATAAATACATAAGTACTGAATTTGTTTCTAAAGCTTTAGATTTAGATTAGAGAGAATCAAACACACATGTATGTACATTTACTGTAAAAGCACAAAAATAAAAATAAATGTCATGAGTAAAATAATATAACACAGGCAGGAATATTCTTCTTTTACTTTGCATCACTAAAACTCATCAGATTATTCAATAAATAATAAAACTGATCAGTTATCTGAAGCGTAAAAAAATTAAACTCTTAATAGTTTGTTACATTTGCTTGATGCTAAAACACATGACAATTGTTTAAGAAAACCATTGTTATTATTTATCTTGACCCTTAACATATTTACCAAGGAATGATGGAGTGCCTGGAGAGAGGGTATCACACTTTGCAGCTTTAAAACTGCAAAACTGGATGAATTTAACACATAGTATCAAAATAATTTTGAGAATTCATTGCTTCAGTTTATGGCCAGAGTGATCACAATAGATTTATCAAAGATTTTGTTACTGAACAGACATATGCGTATTTTGTGAACATACTAAAATCAAAGTTTAGCTTCTAAAGAAAATTATGCTAGCTCTGGATTTTACATGTGCATTCTTATTCACTAGTGAAACTATTAAACTTAATCACCAAAACTCAAACAGGGTCTGATTTCATGTCAGAATTACAGATTTTAACTATGAAGCTAGTGATGATACTACAAGGACATCAGAAAACAAGGATATTTGTGTGGCAAAACAATCCAAAGTGCAAAATGCATTATAAACATATAGTCATGAAAAAACAACATTAATTAAATTTAAACAATGTAAAACTAATATAAAATAGAGTAAGAAAGCTCAAACAATACAAACATAATAACAATGCAGCCAAGATATGAAGAAGTAATAATAAGTTTAATAAGAAGTAAAAAAAGCAAATGACAATCACCTAGTGAGTCTATAAATATCAAACACAAAAAACCCTTTACATTTTTAAACATGCACTTTAATTTAGGCAATTTTATTGATGATGAATTATTGTATCATGTCAGAACTGTCACCCACTCTTCAAATGTAGCAGGGGGGACGCATGAAGTGATTGTACCGGTCAGTCATGCAGCATGTGCTGCAACTGGTTTTAAATTAAGAGCACTGAATATTACTTTACTTTACTTTGCTTGGCAAAAGCGACTTACAAGGAGCTAGCGCTGGGTGTCTGGCTCAGGGAAACACCTGGTAGTGAATGGATTACATTACTTTACTTTACTTTACTTTACTTTGCTTGGCAGACGCTTTTATCCAAAGCGACTTACAAGGAGCTAGCGCTGGGTGTCTGGCTCAGAGACACACCTGGTAGGGGATAGATTAGGAGTCAGACGGGGTTCAAACCTGCAACCTTCTACATTCCAGCCTTATCCATTGAGCTACCAGGCCGCCCATATTAAAAGATTAAAGCTGATGCATGAAGTAGATTTGCTGCTTGTATTGAACTGATACTGACATACATCTAAATGATTTTTAGCTATCTTTATTCTAATCTATCTATATGTGCTTCATGAAAAGTAGCTGAACCGAGGATGAGTGCAGAAAGTCAGACATTCAAATTAACCCAATATGTACAACATGGTCATATTCAAACTAAATGTACATTACCATCTATTATTGAAAACAGGGTGTGTGCACAGTGACCAACAACATAATGATTATGCTCCTGTCTGTTCTCTCTTTATTCATCATCCCTTTGCACATCTGTAGAAAACAGCTGCAGCTAGGAAAAGAAGCATTAAGATATGTTACAGTGGCAGCAGCATGTCAACATGTCCTGCTAAAAAAACACTGTCACTCTTTTAGAGGATATCTTAATATTTACAGAACTACTTTGATCCAGAAGAAGTAGTTCATAGCTTGGATGTTAATAAAAAACATTTGTCTTTTTGTAATGTAACAGTAAAAATAGTCTTTGTAAATAAAAAAAACAGAAAACTTGTTTAGTCCAGTCATCTTATATTTAGCTACAGGATTAAAAATGCAGGTGAAATTAGAAGAAGAAGAATTATCTATTATCATTGATTACATTTTTACAAGTAAAATAAAGGCAGCTGCAGGGGGGAGCTGGCGCTGAATGTCTCGCTCAGGGAAACACCTGGTCTGGGGGATGTGCTGGAAGTCTGGGCTGGATTTGATACTGCCACCAATTGCTTCCCAGTCTGATGCTTATCCCATTAAGCTACAGGCTGCCAGATTCTCTGGCTTTTAATTTAACAGTCTATATTTTTATATCGGCCTATAGGTGTGGTTCTCCCTCAAGCTGCAGGTCGGCCATTTTGTTTTCACCACTTACAGGGTTGGTAGTCAGACATGTGACCGCCTTTATCAAGGAATAGCTGCATGATAAAAGCCTCTTTTAGCATTATTAGCGCTGTTTATTCTATGGACATTGTTTTGTGCATTTGTCTGTTAATGTACCTGAGTGTGACAAAGAAACTTCTGTTTACTGTTACTGAAGAATGTGTCACTTTCTTTGTACTCTTCATCAAATGATCAAAATGATGATTGTAAGAAAAAAAAGAAAGGAAAATAACACACAAGATTACGAAGGAGCAGAAGCACAAAAGAAGCAATAAGGGCTGTTTTCCCAGGCAGAGAGGGAGGAGGCAACGTGATGGTTGAGCTCAACCTACACCATGTATTTTTTCACCACCTGAAACCCAGAAAGTCAAGCTGGTTTAAGTGAGACACACCCACCCTGCAGAATCAGGGAGAATTAAAAAAAGAACAAGCAAAGGTTTTAGTTAAAGAATGCTTAGTAAGTAAAAAGTAGAAATGGAGTAAAATGTACGTAATGTGTGTATGTAAGCCCACATCTATAGGTTTAACCACACTCTTTTGGTCCTTAATGATTAAATTAGGGCTAAAGTAGTTTTATACTGATCAAAACCTTGTCTCTTCAGGTCAGAAGTGAAAAGGGAAATAAAGGAGACAGACAAGCAAAAAGGTAAAGCAAGGCAAAGATAAAGGATGATCAAGTTCCAATAAATACATGGCAGATTATTTATTTTGCACTGGCAAATGAATAATGAAAAACAACCACTTTTTGCATAATCTAAGTTTAAAAACACACCTGTTTGTAATTTGTATGACGATAGGTTGTCTCCTATTCTCAAATCTCAGATAAGCGGTTGGGACAAAAAAACAGGAGGACCGTTTTCCTCCCATGACTGAATGTCCTAAAAATATTAACTCTGATATGGGATTTCTGATTGTGATTGCTTCTGACTGCTGACACTCTAACACAGTCGTCCAGCACAACATCTTCTCCTTGTGAAGGTGATGACGCTTGTTTTTGAAAAGGTGTTAAGCCAAAAGTGATTATTTTTGCATTGCTGTTGAACTGTACTGCTTTATAATATGAGGTGTTTCTCTTATTTAGCTTAGTCTCGTAGATAGAAATGGGGGAGACGAAATACTGGAAACATCTCAAGTATAACACTACACACTACAGTGGCAACACAGTTGAATTGTTACCTCTCTGAAACAATTTAACAAAAATCAGCTATTATAACTATTATTATATCAACTATTATATAAGTATTCTGTATTAGAGTTCATTTGTTTTAGCTATGTGCACCTAACTGTTATGTACCATAAAATATTGGCACATAAATTTAAATGTTCACTCCCTCCTCTCTTGTTTCTTTAGTCATTTATGGCAGTTGCGACTCTGAAAGTATAAAATCGCGACTAATTCTCTTAGACATGTTGGTAGCAGGTTTTGCAGAGTGAACCCTGGCTGTGTGACATGATTTGGCATCATACATTAGGTAGGTGCCCTCAACAGGTTCGTATCAAATTCATGTTCAGTTAAAAGCAAATTTCAAACAATATAGAAACTAATGCTAATTGAGAGAGTGTGGTAACTTCTCAGACACCTGCGTGTCTGTGTGCAGTGTGCGTGCACAGTATTTGTCAGTTTGTGTTAGACGCTTGTGTGCGGTGTCTCATTGTAATGTACATTATTTTAAAAGATTTCCTATAGTAAGTGCAGTGAGGGGAGATGATGCAGTTACAGGCTCCTGTACATGAAACTTTAAATTGCAGATTAAACTGTGTGTATGTTAAAGAACAATTATTTAATATCAAATTGAACCTTTCTAATTCCGTTTTTTTTATTTTAGTATATTTTAAACCTATTGGGTTTTTCAACCTAGAATGGCTCAGATGTTTTATTTGCTATTGTTAAATTTGCAAGATTTTATCTGCATGACTATGTGTGTGTGTGTGTGTGCGCGCATGATTTTGAGAATCCACCCAAATCTCTGTGCACTT
>JAUMTR010282905.1:0-12173 GCA_032270685.1 Microctenopoma stevenorrisi | reverse complement strand
GTTTGAGGATTTGTTTTGGGGTTTTATGTGGTATGTGGGTCAGATATATTTTGTATAAGTTTCACAGGTTTAGGTGGGGGGTTTGATTTAATTAATTAGAGGGTTATTAGGGTTCTGTTGGGCTAGCCCATGTTTATAAATTTTTTTCCGTCGTGCTTATTAGAGGAAGGTTGTGGTTTTGGTTGTTTTTTATTCAGTTGACCTCAGTTTGCTGAGGCCTTGTTGTCCTATTTTTGCACTTTGGGATTGAGTTAATTGTGAATAAATTATGGTTTACTTTTTGCAACACCTGGTGTCCTGCATCGTACTGCTTGGTCCCTGACAAGGTGTTTTAATATGAAGATGTTACAGAATGGAGATGGCAATGGAGAGATCCAAGTGATCACATCTTCTTATTGCCTCAGTCACACCACTCCATCAAGATTCAAGATTCTTTATTTGTCACATGCTTAGTTATACTGGTAGAACACGCAGTGAAATGCACCCTGTAACCACTCCCAATGACTGTGTAAGTTCCAATCAGGTAGGTGGAAAAGGATATACATAAATAATTGAATACATAAATGTTGCATTATCATATTATTCTGAATAAATATGTGAGTTTGTGTTGATAACTCTTAATAAATATTGATAAAAATAGTACAATTACTTAAATATTTGTAAAGAAATATCCATGGCTCCATATCCAGCATAAATTGCCTTTGTGTAACAATACCTGGTGGACCGGACGCGACCGAGCATAGACGCTGCTACTCCTTGTACTAAACCTGAGGTTTATATTACTTTTGACAGTAGGACTATCGTCGAAGACGAACTTTTAAACTTTCTGGTTGTGAAAATGAAAACTTTGTCCCAGGATGACATTATCTATTTGGTGGTGAACCATTTCGGTTCAGAGTGGATTCTCTTTGAACTTTGTCCTGGATCTACTCAACGTTGTGTGATACACAAAGGAGCACAAAAGGATGTTAACAACGTAAATAAAAACAAAACAAAAAAAACAACGTAAAGAGCTGTTTGAAACTACTAAATGAGGTTGGTGAGAACATTCCGTGATTTGTGTCCCATCACCTCGACGAACTTCCACCGGTGTCATTCAATAACCTGGACGTCTCGTGCCTGCTTGGAAAAATTGATCGCTTATACTCAGACATGTCGCAACTGAAACAGGCGGTGTTAAAACAGACAGATGTCTGTGAGGATCTCCAAGATGTGACAGCGAAAATCAATGACCGTTTGTCTTATATTGAGATTTTTTATATTAGATTCAAGCAGAACTACACCATCCGGGACACAGGACGCTGAGGTGTTACTAGTGATGATTTTTGTCTTGGCAATGTACCTGATGACGGGGGTGTGTTTATTAAAGCAGACAAGGTCCAATCCATTATTAAAGAACTACCTTCAAACAAAGCATGTGGTCCTGATCAAATAACGGCAGAACATCTGAAATACTCAAGTGCTAGAATCTCCATTCTAATTGCTATGTGTTTTACTGGCCTACTAATCCATGGTATACTGCCTGATTCAATGATGTCTGTATATTTGCAGCCAGTGGTTAAAGATAAAACTGCCAAAATATCTAGTATAGATAACTTTCGAACTATTGCAGTAGCTAGCATATTATCAAAGGTGTTGGAGCAAATTGTCCTGAATAGGCTATCAGATTATATAAATACTACTTACAACCAGTTTGGATTTAAATGTAATCACGGCACTGAGATGCTGAGATGTTTCTAGATGCATCAAAAGCATTTGACAGAATCAATCATGGCAAATTATTTACTAAACTACGCGAACGAAAAGTGCCTTTTTATTTAATCAGGATTCTGCATTTCTGGTATATGCATCAAAGTATACGAGTCAGGTGGAACAAGAGTGTATCTGCACCTTTTTCAGTGTCAAATGGTGTTCGCCAAGGAGGAATTTTATCACCAGTTTAATTTAATCTGTACATGGATGATCTTTTCAAATTTTTAAATGAGACTAAAACAGGATGTATGGTGGGTGAGCGCTGCATTAATCATCTGATGTATGCTAATGACTTAGTGGTTTTCTCTCCTTACAGTGCTGGGATACAGCAGTTGCTGAGAATTTGCTCCAGTTATGGTGTACAGCATGATATCAAGTACAATGCTATAAAGACTGTTGTCATTATTGCCAGAACGAAAAAGGACAGGAAGCAAACTTTTCCTCCTTTTTTCCTGGCAGATCAACAACTAAAAACTGAGAATAAGGTGAAATATTTAGGTCACATCATAAGGAGTGACTTAAGTGACGACAATGACATTATGAGACAGTGTTGTAAATTATATACCCAAGCCAATATGTTGGTGCGTAGATTTCACATGTGCAAAAATAATGTAAAAATAGCTCTCTTTAAAAGCATACTGCACTCCACTGTATACTGCACAATTGTGGTGTAGCTTTAGCAAAGCTAAAATAAAACGGCTTCAGGTTGCATACAATGATGCTTTTAGAATCCTGTTTAAGCTCCCAAGATGGACCAGTTCAAGCTACATGTTTGTGACCAATGTTTCCACTTTTTATGCTGTCTTGAGAAATCTTATTTACAAATTTTCATGCAGATTAATGGTATCTCAAAATGTAGTTATTAAAGCACTAACTGACCCATTGTTGAGCGACACACGCTATCTTCCCCATCACTGGAAATATTGGAATAGATGCCTGTATGTTTTATAATTGTTGTTGGTACAATTGTACTTTTTACTCTTTATCTTTTTACTTATTTATTTTTTTTATAGTTTTTTAGTCTGTTTTTTTACTGTTACTTTGAAGTGTGATTGTGAACTGGACCATGTTGTCTAATTTTGAATAAAATTATTAATACCGAAGTAATAGCCACAGCCCGTACTGCTTTCGGTGCATTTGAATGCATCCTTTGCCAGACCCACAAGTTCGAGACCAAGTGAAGCTTTTAAAAAAGTACCAAAATTGTTAATAATAATTTTGTAAAATAATAATTGCTAATAATGTATGCAAAAGAGGGACATCATCACAAATGCTCCTGATTTCCCTTTCTTTTTCCCTTTTCTTCTCCCGCCTTAAAGGATGATTGATTTCAGGAAGTGTGGCAGAGATCACAACACACACCTTACCATAGATGGTTGTGCTGTGGAGAGAGGCATCAGTGTTAAGTTCCTGGGTGTGCATCTAGCTGACCTGTCCTTGTCCACCAACAGCACAACAGCCATCAAAAAAGCACAAAAGTGTCTCTACTTCCTTAGGAGACTTCACAAAAAACATCACAGCTTTACATCTTGGTTTGGCAGCTGCAACACCCAAGGGAATAGTGATAACTCAATAGGATTGTTAAAACTGCCACTTTCCCATCCATGGAAGCAGAGATATCTCCATCATCAGGCACCCATCACATGGCCTGTTCTGCCTTCTGCCATCTGGCAAAAGCTAGAGGAGCTGCAGAACCAGCAGGATGCTGGAAGCACCCTTTGCACAAGCTGTGAGACTCATAAATGGACTGTGCCCCCTCCCAACCAACACAGCCACACTGTAAGACCCACAAACACTCCACACACACACTTAGCTAATCTAATTGAAGAAGAAGAATCCGCTTTGTGTAACATGTAACAATCGAATACATTGTTACATGTTACAACAAAACCCATCCTTGGGGGGAGCAGTGAGTGTCTTACTCAGGGACACACCTGATATGGGGGATAGATTGGGAAAGAAAAAGCAAGAGACAAATTGAGTGAAAGAGAAAGTAGTCCACTGCTTGCACTTCAGAAATCCAATTTAGAAACTTTATTAATCCCTGAATCCCTTAATCGAATTAGGAGAAGTAGATACACAAAACAGAATTCATGCACATCAAATACTAACAATAAAAAGACAGCAGCCTCTATAGTATCTCTGTAGCACCGAACTTTTATTTCCTTATATTTACTCCTTATTCTATTTTATTTCGTCTTTATGATTTTACTTCTTCCATGGAGAAATATAAAGTGAAGTACGTTTACACCATGGATACCGCACTCTTTTAAACCACAGGAAACAGCTCTCTTCTCGTTTACAAAGGCTGTAAGGCTGGAGCGAGGCTGAAGGAAAGCACAGCGTCTAATAGACTATCTCAACTTCTGTGTGGATGTAGTTGCCCCCGCTAATACAGTACAGTGTTACCCTAACAACAAACCATGGGTAAGAAGTCAAAGCGGCCAACAGAAAGAAGAAGGCTTTCAGAATCAAAGACCGGGAGATGCATACTCAACCCCCACTCTCAACATTATGGTATTCTCCTTGTCCTACTCCTCCTCCTCCATTCCCCCCTAGTCCTCTTCCTCTGCCCCACCCCCTCCACTCAGTGTCACAGCAGACCAGGTCAGTGGACAACTGAGAAAGCTCCGCACCCACCAGGAGGGCAGCAGGCCCAGACAAGGTTTGTCCGAGGCTGCTAAAGACCTGCACTGCTGAACTTAAGGAGCTGCTACAACATGTCTTCAACCTCAGTCTGCAACTAGGGAGTGTGCTAGTTCTCTGGAAAACATCGTGCTTAGTTCCTGTTCCCAATAAGAACCGTCCTAAAGAGTGACTTTCGACCATTGGCACTCACATTCCATCTGATGAAGACTCTGGAGCGGCTCTTCCTCAACCTACTACGGCCCCAGGTACAACATGCACAGGACCCCTACAGTTCGCCTATCAGGCAGATGTTGGAGTGGAGGATACTATCCTGTACCTTCTACACAAGCTAAACCAAGTTAAAATGTCTGTATCAAATTTGATACTGCAGGTGTAAAATGTGCTTTTCATTTTTGTATTTTTATACATATAATACTTATAAAATACAAATACACACTTTATGATTTAATTAATCTGACTGAAATGTCATATTTAAATACATATTTAGTAGTAATATATATATATATATATATTTAGAGTATTTCCATAATAACACTTCCTTTGAAAAAAAAAATCAATGCTATATTGACCTATATGTATATTTAAGATGTCATAAACACTAGAAATAGAAAAAGAAAGTACATAGAAATATCCTCAAGGTGATAATGGTGATACAAGTGACATAGAACAGTTGGCAGAAAATGATGAATATGAGGATAATGATGAAGATTGGACTCCTCAGGACATGCTTGAAAGTTCAGACAGCACTGATGAGGAAAACTTTCAAGAAGAAAGTGTAGCCCAGACAAGCACAGACGTTGAAGTTCCAACAACACAAGACACAGTCAGAAAAGAGTCAGCAAGGGGCAATGCAAAAAGGAGAGAATACAGATGGAAAAACATACAGATGGTAATGAGATGGTACGACAACAAACAGGTAAACCTGCGTTCCTCTTTTGTTAGCATTGAACCTGTGGGACATGTGAAACGCTGGGATCGCAATACCAAAACTCACATAGTGGTTCCCAGGCCAGCCATTGTTGAAACTTATAACAAGTTCATGGGATGTGTTGATCTCCTTGATATGCTGTCTGCATTTTACAAGTTCAGCTTCAGATCCTGAAGACAGTACACGTATATCTGGTGGCACACTGTTACAGTACATTAATGTGTGGAACCTCAAGGTTGGCTGTTCTCCCTGTCACCCGCGGAAAACAGGGATATGGAAGAGTACATCATGGAGGCCCTGCAACATGGCTATGTAAGACCCTACTCCTCAGATGCTGCAGCTGGATTCTTCTTCGTTAAGAAGGAAGGGGGCCTCAACCCTTGGTTACTGGGGGCTGAACAAGGTTATCATCAAGAATCAGCACCCTCTTCTGTTACTGTCTTCTTCTTTGGATTCCCTCTCCCAGGCCACCATCTTTATTAAGTTTGACCTGCCCACTGCCAACAACCTTGTGTGCATCCGGGAGAGGACGAGTGGATGACGGCCTTCATCACACCCACAGGTCACTGGGAATACTTGGTGATGCCGCTCAGGTTGTGCAATGCACCTGCCATGTTCCAGCACTTCATTAACAACGTGCCTCAAGACATGCAGGGCCAGTGGATGATCGTTTATCTGGACGACATCTTGGTGTTCTCTCAGTTGGATGAAGACCACATCCACCACAATAGGCCGTTGTACAGAGGCTGCTCACACATCGGCTCTTCTTCAAGTTGGAAAAGTGTTCCTTCCACCAGCGCTCCACCACGTTCCTCGGTTAGACCAACTCTTCTCAGGGCGTGGCCATAGATCCCCAGGAGGTAGAGGCTGTGACTCGGTGGCCCTTTCAAAGCTTTCTGGGGTTCGCAAATTGGCTATTCTATTCTCAGTTTCATCTCCCTCCATAGGCCATGTAGGCTTTTTAGCACCTTCTCAAACTGTTCACTACCACTCCCATTCTGTTGCATCCAGACGCTGCCAAGCCCTTTGTTGTTAAGGTGGATGCGTCTGATGTGGGTGCAGGCGCTGTTCTCTCACAGCGTGGTCCAGACGGGAAACTCCATCTGTGTTCTTCTCCAGAAAGTTTTCCCCCACTCAGCAGCGCTACAGGGTTGGTGACCATGAGCTTCAGGGAAGCCATTCCTAGTCTGGACCAATCATCAGAACCTCCTCCATATCCAGCAAGCCAAGCAGCTAAACTACTGGCAGGCAAGGTGGGCTCGCTTCTTCCAGTCTTTCAACTTCCACCTAGCCTACCGCCCTGACTCAAAAAACATCAAGGCTTACGCCACCTCCCGTCAGTTCTGTTTCTCTGCTTTGCCTCCAGTCCCTGAGCCCATCCTGCCGGCACATTGGATACTTGCCCCACTTCGCTGGCCTCTGGAGGCCTTCTTTCGTGCCGCACTGCCTGGAGAGCCAGCTCCACCCTTCTCTGGACATCCCAGCCTCACTAGGATCCTTCAGTTCTTACAGCGCACCTTCTGGTAGCTGTCCATTCGCCCAGATGTCCATGAGTTTGTATTGGCCTGTGACATCTGCGCTCAGACATACACACAGCCAGCACCAGGAGCTCTTCAGCTAATGGTCTCTCCCTCGTATCATTTGTTGGCCGGTTATAGTAACACAGATTCTGGTGGAATCCACTTCGAGCGCTCAGGTGTTTCAAGATCCATTGCGTGTGCTACCTATCTGCATTTGAGTCTATCCTGCGCGCTACAAGGGCGTTCGAATCCAACCGTGTCTGTGTATCACCACCCCTGACAATGAGGAGTCCCAGTCCTCCAAGAAGCAGCAAGCAACAAAAACCTTCCTATAAAAGGAAGTAGGAGGATGTTGTCCGATCAGTGGCCATAAGAAAGCAGTCTGTCGGGTTTAACCATAACCACAAGCGACCACGGCTGGAAGATGTCAGACTGTCTGTAACCGAGGATAATGTGAAGAACAAAGGGAAGGAGGAATCTTGTGTGAGGAGCTTCAGTTCTGGTTTCTCCAGGGAAGTTAAGCTGAGAGCCTCAGAGTTCAAAAACATCTGCTCCAGAAGAACACACTGGAGGCCCAACACAAAGTAAATAAGGTAGGTAAATTACAGCAGCTTAACACTTCCTAGTCCCCCGAACCAACCCCCCCCCCAATATTGCCCTAGGTGCACCGATGAAGACTCGACAAGATTAAGACATTTGAGAGATTCAGACAATTAGATGCAACAGCCCAGACCCCTATGTCCCAGAGAGAGAGAGGAGTGTGGATGTCAATAGATCTGGTATGTTTTCTTATTCAGGTCTGATTATTAATTTGTTTGCATCAGAAACATGTGAATTTGAATATTTGTGGTTTAAATGTGTTTCTTTTGACAATTAATTTGTATGCAGATCATGCTCTTCTGATAATGATGATGAAACAACTGGACTAAACTCAGCAGCGTTCCAGAGCTACTCCACTCAAAATCTACTTACCAAAAGAAGGACACACCATGTCAGCAGTGAGAGACATTTCTTTCTGCATCCACAGAACGTTTACAATCTGAGGTAAGCTGGTGAGTGGTCACAAATTTATCCTCCAAGTTAGGTTCACCTGACACATGACTTGAATGGGCTCGTTAAATAAAGCAAAGGCAGGGGAGGTGGGTGGGTGGGTAGTTAGAAACAACAGCTCCACCCCTGGCAGCCCCTACTGCACCCATTAAGTGGGTTATTAAGGGTGGCCCACCTGGTGGATGTGTGAATTGGACCTGATTTTCCTGAGGGATGGATCAAAGGGCAGCATGATAGGCTGAAGATAAGTTTTGCCTGAGACCCCCACCCCTGTTGAGTGAGGGGTGTTGATTTGCACATGCAGAGCTTCCCTACCTCCTCTCTCGAACCACCTGTCTTCTCTGTCCAGTATTTGTATGCTTTGGTCTATTAATGAGTGACCTTTTTTTCAGATGAAGGTACACAGCTGGTTCTGGCTCTGAGGTGTTGCTCCCTCTGTGTTGAGCCATCCTCCTGTGTAGTGGCTGTTTGGTTTCCCTAATGTACAGCTCAGAGCACTATTCACTGCACTGAACAGCATACATCACATTGCTCTTATTCTGTTTTGGTATTAGGTGTTTTCCAAATCCTTTGTCTTTTAGATACTCCAGGCATATATGGTATTACTAGGTCCTTCTATTGACTGTGGGACTCCGGTTGCTCTGTGGTCCTTTTTCTGGAAGAAGATCCTGCCTTGATAAAGGCCTACGGGCTTTAAAAGCTGTCATCAGATGCCTGTCTTCTTTATTTTTGGCTGCTGTGGTGGTCAGCCATGTCTCTGTCTGTAGAAGTTGCCCCTGTAGGTGAATTAAGTGGTGTTTAAGCAGAGGTCCAAGAGCAGGCAGATCTGGTCTGGCTTAAGGTTGCTTCTGTCGGTGAGGTTGCTGTCTTCCTCCAGTCTCCTAACGGCTGTTACGGCTGCAGTGGCGAGGATGCTGGTGATGCATGGTTTCTTCTGTATGCAGTTGCAGTTTCCTGACCTTGGAAGAAAATTCTTCTGAATTGTGGATGTAATGGTCCGTGTTTAATCAAGGGTGCCAGAATAGTGCCCAGGTGTCTAGCAATGTTGTATTTAACTGAGTTTATGCTGCTGACGATGGGTCTGAGTGGGGCTCCTTCTTTGTGTATCTTGGGAAGTCCATAAACGCACGGCGTGGTTGTCACGACCCGTGTGTGTGTGTGTCTGTGCTTTTCGTTTCAGGTCTTGCCGTGATTGTCCGCGGGGTGAGATTGTTTCGGGGGCGTGGTCGCACCGTGGGTCGGTGCGCCAGCGTGACTGGTTGAAGCTCGCGGACTGCCGGGCGTAGGCGAAAGCGGCTCCACGCCCGGGCGGCTGTCCGGCTTTGTGTGCACATGCGGCTGTGAAACTGGCTTGTGAATTAATAAAATCCACATGAGGTGGCAAGTTTACCTTCCTGTGTTGCGTTCTTTGTCGTGGCCTAGGAGCCGGCCGTGACAGTGGTCTCCCCAGGATAAAGACGATGATAGCTTGCCCTGTCAATGGCGTTTTCCATTTGAAAGTGTTTTAGGGGGTAAATGGGTAAAGAATCTTTCAGCCAGGGAACTTTCCTAATCAGAGAGAGAGTTCTTAGTCAAAGGCTAAAAAGAAATTCTGCCATCAACCCAAAAACAAGTTCCAGTTGTGGACGCTGAAGCCCTTTCCAATGCACAGCCACCTAAAAAGCAAAAATTTATTTTATGCTCAAAATGTGTTTAAGTGTCTGCTATCAATCGCATTTTATTAACTTGTCCTCTCGCAAATTTCTTTTCTTTGTGCTCAATGAGCCCGGAGGTCTCGCTCAGTCTCTCTCTCGCTCGCTCAGTGTCTCACTTCTGTGTTTGTTCAACTCGACCTATGTGCGCGCTCAACTCTTCTCACAGCATTACAAATGTGCCACAATTCTAACCAATCACAGACTAAAAGAAGGCCAGCCAATCACAACACACCAAGATTGTTGGTCTTGCTCAAGCTAGTATTCTCTACCGCTGCTGCACAATATGGAATCGAATATTGATGAGCTCAAAGAATTTTCTTCTTCTTCGGCCATATTCCTCCAATTTTAATTATTATTATTATGCATGGAAGAAAAGCATTTTTAGCAGTTGCTAAAGCTTCACAAAACCGGAACAGGATGTGAGATTGCATATTATCCCAAAATAAAGTCCTTACAAAATAAAAGAAAACCTATTCATTTGTGAGAACACGAGTCTAACAATTATAACACCATATAAAAATAATGTAGTGCCACAGCGTCAGTTGAGTTATACATTTATGTTTTCATTGCTTGTATTCCTGCTTGTACTACTGCATTTACCCAGCGTTTCAGATAATAGTAGGTTTTATAGCATTAAACATGACTAGCTAACATAAACTACTGTCAACAGTTGAAAAACATTTTTGTCTACAAGGTACAACACAAGGTTTCTGACTCAAGTGACCTTGTGTAAAAAACTCTTGTGTTATTTACCAGGAGATGGCACCAGAGTACAGTGTATAAGTAAGTAAGTGTCACTAGACACTAGACTCTACTGGACTAAAGAATGAAAACATTTTAAGTACCCGTGAGAAATGCTCTTCACAGTTCTTTGACTTTATCTCGGCTACAGCTACAGTTATTGGCTACAGCAAGGGGGGGGGGGCATGGTACCATTTTTAACTAATTGTGACAGGTGTGACAGATTCACTCTCTTTCTATCATCAGGCACCTTGCACTGTTGTCCATCTGTGCAGTTGTCATCACCAACATGAACATCATCAGTGGGACCAGCCTTTTTTTATGATCTGAAAAACATTATAGCCACCTTAATCAAACTTTCTCTTTGACTTCTATGTCAATAATCATACATCTATATTTCCTTTTTATTTTCATTGCACATCTCTGCAACTGGATTATTCTGAAAGTAAGATTGTTTCTATACCTGTCTTATTACTTGTTTCATTAGCTTTCTGTGCCAAAGCCTGAATGCTTTATCATGCACATAGCGATGAGTAATGTACGATTGCTGCTTCGGTCTGCAATCAACATTAACTGTGTAACGATTCCCAAGATATTTCTTTTGTCTCTGTAACGATATATTAATATACTTTTTGCTAAATTCAGGGTTATTTTGATATTTCCTGTATTAATAAGATTTTTGCTTTGTCCTATAAGTTTCATTGGCAGCATACTTTTCATTTTCTTTTCTTTTTTAGTTCTCCTTTCTTTGTGATGCTTTTTCTGAGAGCAATACCCTCCTCTGAAACTTTATTATCTGGCCTTTACTTAGTTTTGAAAGTTTAGAGGAAATATTAGTGTGTGTTTATTAGGGTGTTAAACATCTGGTGAGCGTCAATCAATTATATCACTGAGATATGTGAATGTCAACATTACAGCAGTACCAGTAGTGTGTTACCCCAGGGGTAGGGGCAAACAATTTGCTCTTCTGGAGTGTGGATCAGAAAGGCCATATGTACCTGTTCTAAATACTGCAATACATAATCCTGCCATTATGGCGACGATAAGTTGTGCCTGTGTCAAACCTTCCGACATATAGGCCTAATTTTGGGTAAATTGCAGCTGTCATGGTGTGTTTTATAGATTTGTTCATTTTGATGTAATTTTACTTTCAGTTAGGTGAGGCTGAGATGGTGAAGCCAATTTGGGGGAAGAAGACTGGAGAGGGAGAGAAGTGTTTTGTTGGTTCTTTGTAAAAACCCATATTGCTAGTCCCCTGTTCACCTCTGTTATAAATCACTCTCTCCAAACCGGTCACATCTCTCTTGTCTTAAAAAAAAAAATTATAAGACCACTTCTCAAGAAACATAACCTTGACCCAGAAGTTCTTTCCAAATAAAGGCCCATCTCAAATCTCCCCTTTATATCCAAAGTCCTTGAGAATGGATGCCTTTCACTTGAAAAATTCCAGTCACAGCACAGAAACTGCACTCGTAAGAGTCACAGACCTCATGTCATCAGATGACATGAGGTCATCCACTTCAACACTGGACTCACTGACACTGCCCTCATCTGGCTCCAGTCATATCTCACAAACCAGACTATATAATATATTTCCATAGGTCTGTCTACCTCAAATCTATACACAGTATTCGCCAGGGGAAAATCCTTGGCCCCATCCTTTTTGTTCTCCCTTATTCTTCTCGGTCAGGCCATGGAATTATATTTGTGCCACAATTCGTACGAGCGTAACTTGATATTTTGAACACCGAAAACGTAAACTGTGCAAGCAAAAGTTTATTTTGTGCTAAAAAGTGACTAAGTGTCTGCTATCCACCACAAAAACACTCGCAAATTTCA